>PNEQ01100186.1:0-20000 GCA_003012365.1 Medauroidea extradentata | reverse complement strand
AGTCCACCACTTCGCCGCCGGGACTTGTGGTAGCGAGCATGGGAAGGGGTAGGAGGGGTGCAGTTCGCCACCTCGTTGCCGGGGCTGTTGGTAGCGAGTAGTGGGAGGGAAAGAAAGAGGGGTGCAATCATCCGCCGTCTCATCACCGGGGCTGTACGTAATACGTAATGTGCAAGGGAGGGGGAGGTGCCGTGGCTTGTCAGGCTGCTCAACCCACCGCCTTTCGAGAGTGCTGACTCGTCTCTCTCTCTCTCTCTCTCTCTCTCTCTCTCTCTCTCTATATATATATATATATATTTACATATATATATACATACATATACACGCCGCCTTCTTAGTTGTGAAATTGCTAACTCAACAAACGAAAGAACAACATAAAACAATTCAGTTAATCTGTTCTGAAATTAGAATGTTTAGGTATGTAATTGGCTAAACAAATCTGATAAGATGTAAATCACGGTCTAAGAGGTAGAGGTCATGACACTGCCTATGCTCTCCAGCAAGAGAAAGTGGTCCCTTCATGTCGCCGAGCGCTAGTAGTAATTTGGTGGAAGATTTGTCTTGTTTACATCTCGCGTTTTAACATTTTTGCAATTATTTACATAAAATAATGTTAATAAGGTAAGCTGATATAGTATATACATGTTCCATGTCCATAAATGCATTGGCATGTGTGGAACTGTTTATGAAAGTAGTCTGAAGGAATATATTGTGTATTATTGTTTTAGTGAACACATTCGAACAAAAACTATATTTTGTGCCCTACAAAATTTGAGAAACGTTGCAATGTGCATCTGCATGTAAAATATTGAAAAATTAAATTTTATTGTTATAAAAAATTTGTTCCAGTAAAAAATTACGTTCCCATTTTTTTCTTCGATATAATACTCGCAATTCTGGTAACAACTTCACATTTTAAGCTAAGCCAAATACAAAAACAAGACAAATCTTCCACTAAATTACTACTAGCGTTCGGCGATAAGAAGGAGTCACATTTTATTCCTCAGTGTCAAGACCTCTACCTTCATAGACCGTGATGTACATTTATTTGTTTTTGGGTGCCATCTTGACTTTCTGTATGAACCAAATTCAAATGGATAGTGTGTCCATGAGTAAAAAAAAAAAAAAAAAAAAAAAAAAAAAAAAAAAAAAAAAAAAAAAAAAAAAAAAAAAAAAAAAAAAAAAAAAAAAAAAAAAAAAAAAAAAAAAAAAAAAAAAAAAAAAAAAAAACAGACCAGGTAGGCTGTGAATAACCTAATGGTAACACATAGTTATATAGTTAAATAAGTACATACGTCTTATTACACAGTTCAGTGACAAAACCTTTATTTTAAACGATGCTTCATGCAGTATATTGTAAGCGTAAACGTTATCAAATAGGTTCGCATGCCTATGAAAATATTTGTTTTCATTACTGAGTTTTTATTACAGTGAAAATAATACGACATATTATGCATTTAGATTAGTTAGTTACAAATTACTAAACATAATATTTATGAAGTCAGTTTTAGTAGGTGGTCTTCCATGATATATATTTAATATATCTTCAATAATACTTAAGGCAAGAGTACGTGTCTTTTCGTAACTGATGAAATTAATAATTTTATTAAAACATAATCGTATAGTAAAATTGCTGAAGAAATCCCTTCGCTACATTTTTTTATTCAAAATTAGACACAATCATTGGTAACATTCTTTGTTTATTTTATTAATTTACGAGACAAAAATACTGTCTTCGAAATAGTTATTTATAAAATGAAGTTTGGATGCGTAGCTTTACGTTCTGTTAAATGGTGAAATTACATTCGTTATATATTGCACTTCAGTGTTTTATTATTTAAATTAAATTCTGCCATTAATGTTGTTACATGGCGTGTTAGATACAGTTACTTGGCAAATGTTTCCTTTGAGTTGTTAATATTTTGATAGTAACTGCCATATTCTAATACAGTGCAACGTAATACACTGTTGTAATTTTTTACGCCAGAACAATACAAGTGTGCTTGTTTACGTAAATCGCAGCCGCATTATACTTAATCTTATATTTTAATTTCTTGTGATGCCAAACACACTTTCCGTTATACGAAATAAATATAAATATAAGCCAAAAATGACGTTTGTTTGAAACGTACATTTTATCATAATGAAATACAGAGTAATGGAATAATTTCCAAGGAAAATGTAAAATTAATTTTTTTGTGTTTTGTTTTCAGGCAGCAATGACCTGTTGCAAAACACTTCTATCGCGACTTGAGCCATACAAGACATCGAACCAAACTTGGCCGGAGCTTGTACTGAAGGCTTCCCAGAGTTTAGTAGATCTGACAGCAACCTACATGTAAATTTTTCAAAATTACTATGCAAACTATTCTACACTAAATATTCTGTGCTTGCATATCTCTAGACGTGGATATGAGTAATATTATTTTTTGTTCTCAAAATTGCTGAAAACAAAATAACCCCAGTGTTTATCTGGAATATGAGAGTCTAGAAAAAAATAATTAAAGACGATGCTAAGTCAACTCCACAAATAATCGATTGGCTAAAGGTATTACTTCCTAATTAAAACATGTATAGTGTGTTTATGTAAATGTAGCGAAATCCAATAACATCTGAGGGTCTTTACTTTTAATGTGTTATACATGTTTAAAGCAAAATGAGTTAGGTGTTCCTGCTCTGACATGAACCTGCGAATTCTTTGCCACATTACGTAAAGTAATTTCATTTTGTAGTGACTGACATTGTTTAAATATTGACAGTAATTACCCAAAGAACTGTCAACATTTACGAAGGTTATATATAACAGATTATGAAATGTTATGAACCAGTCGTCCGTTACATAATATATATTTTCGTTAAATTTTTTTCATATTTTAACATTTTTTTAGTATATTTAGTGGAAAGTACATTAAATGCCTGCAGGAGCGAACAGTGCAGAATGATGCCCAAATGCATAGGGCATTCAGGATGTACCATAGTACGAAGTATTTGTGTTTTTGTGTGAAGGTTGCATTCTCTAAATTCTAACGGTTTTAACACTTATAAACGACATTTATAGCAATATTAAATTGTGTGTAGAAAACTGCTAGGCCCGAATGGTATTTTTTCCCCGCTATCCTTAAAATAAGTTTTTAATAAAGAAGTCCGAACATGATGGATTGTTACAAAGTGCATTAATGAACTATACTTTGTATTGGTTTTGTAGTAATAATGAGACGTCTACCTTCGGTTTGTAGTGTGCATGATCTGAAAATAGAGGACGGAAGAATAACGTTTTAGTTATCATCCGTACGTTAATATTGGGTGGCAAACAAATAAAATTCTTTACTGATACTTGTATCAATTCTGGATATAGACTGCTATGGCTTAAAACATAAACTATAGTTTATTTAAGTAGTAATCAATCTGCAACAGCAAGAGAAAATAATTTTACTATTTTCTGATATTAGTTATGCGTAACACAGATTCACATGTGCAAGTTTCATCCCCTGAATTTCCATACAACAGGTACGATTAAACAAAGAAGCACAGCCGGGGGGTGGGGGTTAATCTCCAAAATAAAATCTTGAAATAAGTACCATCTAAGAATCTTGGGTCAGTGAGGACGAAGTGTGTTGCTTTTATGTGGCGATAGCTCACAAAAACTGTGAAGATACTATGTCGTAAATAAGCTTTTAATTTTCTCTAGATGTGAATACAGTAATGCAAGTCTGAATACAGACTTTCAAATAACATTTTAATAAATGTTTCAAATATTACTTGATATTATGCAATGAGACTGTGTTCAGTGACACTTAAATTGGACAGTGTTATGCAAAAAAGATTCAACCCACATTCCAATTTATATCCTAGAAATAATATTCACATCTAGAGGAATCTGACAAACTTACTAAGTTATTAATGAATATACGCCACGGATATTTATGTAAACCGTAACTCAAAGTCACTTTGAGGGCATTCACCATACTTCAATGTTATTTGCGTGTAGATTTGAGGGTTGACTAATTTTTTGCATAACACTGTCCAATTACTAACTTTGTTTTAAGGAATAATTATAATATTGGACCTTCATTGTTCAAATGGAGAACGACACTATTATTCTGTCACTTACTTCGAAACACTCAACTGTAATTCATGTTGTACTACAGAACATTATACACACGGTGAAGATTAATACGAAAGCTCACTTTGTCAAAAATTTCTCGAGTTAGCCGTTTTAAAGAAAATAGTATGTAATTTTTTTGCATTGTTTTCAAAGCGTGTAACCTAACTAATAGGCTGAAATTGCAATAATAAGGTTTGGATGGAATTATTACGTAAGACGTGTAACGTGCAAGGAGTAAATAAAGGTTGCATGGTATATTAATGCGTGTAGAATTTCCATCTTTGATGCGCGGGAACAGCGTAGTGATAAGTACCAGTGTCCCAGGCTTAACGAGAAGCATATCGCCTCTATTCGCAGCGCGCCAAACTGGCGTGCAAGGTTTTCATTGTAGTCTTTGTCCTACGGGACTTCATGAGGTGACCACAACATTTTATTTTTCAAAAGTATGAAGTAAACACCAATGCATGCCTCTCGCTTTACACGTTACGAATTCAGGTAATATTTTCGGAGCTACGGAGGTCTAAAAAGCCCATTTTTAGCCATAGTTTCAAGTGTGTGTCGTTTCCATAGATAAACACAATATAAATAAGTCAAGCGGTTTCGCGTAAAAAAGAATACGCGTGATAAGCTGCAACGCCGTCCATACGCCAGTCGAGGACTCTTCTTAAGACGTATTCGTTCGACTGTAGCGATTTACGTTCAGCTATCAGTGTGTTTAGCTGAATATGCAATTTTGTAAAACTTGGTGAGCATTGCCATAAACTAATGAGCTGTGTTACAGTAATGCAGTTTCCATGCTCACAGAATGTATCCGCTTTACCGTACTATTCAACATTTTTTGCACCATCCGCGTTTAAATTTTTCAGTGATAAAATCTGTCGAAAGAACACTTCGCCACGCCTGTTAGTTTGGTTACACACCTTGCAAGAAAGTCGCATTACCTGCACTGTTTTAGGCATTACAATAAATACATTAATTTGACATGCGACTTTTACGAAAACGGCTAACTCTAGCACATTTCGACAAGACGATCTTTTCTTTAAATCATCCCCGCCTGTTTACTGTTTTGTAGTACAACATGAATTACAGTTAAGTGTTCCGAAGTTGTGTGCAGGATAGAAATGCCGTACACCATTTGAACAAAAATGGGCCTGTAATATTACCAAACTAAACTACTTAGAATGAAATTGTGTCGTTTATAAGACACTGTACAAAGTTTAGTTATTTAATATCGTGTTTTTTTAAACTTTAACTAAATTGTAATTTCAAAGTCTACTTTTACGGTTGCATTCTTCTCACTGTTGTCACTTTAGGAACAAATTGCAAACACATTTCCTAAGTAGTGTTTTGTGTGATTTCACCACACAAAATTAACACACTTTGTCCTGACTAACCCTGTAAACGTGTCCAGAAACGGCCTTGAAATTAGCACACAACGGAAATCCTAGGCTAAATTAAAGACGAAAACGTTAGTGGGAAAATGTTGAATGATGCCAATTTTCGTTCACAACGTGGCAACATAGCACGGTCGTCCTGTGCTCCACGTCCAATTATTTTATTGCACGTGACGTCGAGTAAACGTAGAATCGTCTTTGGAATTTTCGGGAATTTAACCTGCGTCTATAATTCGATAGTGCAATAGTAGTAAAATATGTGCACAACGCTGGAGGGGACTTATTCTGCGTTATGTTGTCACATTGTGCATCTAAAATATCATCGTATGTCACTAAAATTTTCGCCTTCAATTTATGCCAGTATTTGCGTGGCGTGCTTATCTACGGCCGTTCCTGAAAAACCTGCATATGCATACATAATTTCGAAAATGAATATGAGATTTAGACAATAATTTAGATCGAACAACGGTTATGAACAGATTATTACTAGTATTAGAAATAAGCCTATGTTAATTAATATTGGCGCGCAGCCACCTAAAATAAACGAATGTCTGTTACTTAAAAAAACCATAGATATTTATAAAAAAATTTAAGTTACTTTCTAATTTTAATTAAGGAATATGTGCAGTATATCCCAGTACGTGTTGTATAAAGTTTGATATTCTCAGTAGTACTAGCTTATGCAGTATCGGTATTAAGTACATTTTAGGGGTGCATTCGAAACTTCTTTGTGTACAAAGTAGAGCTGTAGACAAATAAATTATATCTGAGATGTGAGTCTTACAAGAAGTCAGTGATGTGTGGTGAGCAGCTTCAAATTAAGCTGATGTTGGCCCACTATTTTACAGTACCGACGCACGCAGCAGTAAATTAGTCGCAGTTAAAAAGTAATGTGCCGCATTCAAGCTAGCTACGAGGGTACACAAATACACTCAGTGTGACCGGCTGACATGAAGATAAGAAATTAAACATGTACAGTTAGAACAAACATATGCATACTTTGCGACACCTTCGCCATACGTCGTTTCATTAAATAGATTACCGTCTTTATAAAAAATGTCATAAAAGTTAAATGTTTAGTATAATTAATATTTCTTGTAACTAACATTTCGTTGTTTTTTTTGGTGGAATTATGTAAGAAACATGTCTTATTTAATTAAAACTTGTATGACTGCCACTTTTAAAAATAAAATTAATTCGTTCAAATGTGGAATTTATGTGTGTTAAAACGTCCCTACTTGTAAAATTTTGCATGAATCGGTAGTTTCCTACGAACTATAAAATTATCCGAGATTGTGGCACTGTACCATTCTATTTGTTTCAATATATCAATGCTAAATAATGATATGCCAAAATCTATGTTTAGGTTCAAACTGTCTCATATCTCCCAACATATTTTATTCTTGCTGTACTATTTTCCGAAACAGCATACCAATATAAATCGCCCTGAGAAATTGAATTATTACACAATATGTATTTTAAAGTAATATGGCGTTCTGCTTGAATAAGGTTTGGAAATAAGCACCAGATAGGCCATGTCCGAAAATTTAAAATATTATGTCGCCAAATTCTGTATTTGTATCGAGACTAAAAACAATATTTGCTATCAAATAAACGCAATAAATATGGTGCATTTCACTTATTAACTTATGAACCAAACATATAAAAAGTCAGACAATATTATCTTTTAAACTATAAAATAAAGTACGGAAGTAGCTAAAAATAAGTTGCATTTACACATGAGGAGAGAAAGGACTTCACTGGAAGAAATGAAATTATAATTATTATCATAATAATAATCTTTTTTACTCATTTGCCACAAATTAAAAACGTCCTAGTTATTGGTAAGTGTACATATTTTTGCGACTTGACGTGCAGGTGTATCACATACTATAATATATTTTATCCTAGAGGATATTTACTAAGCCGTAAATAAAAAATTAGTTTTATTCTCAAAGTTACATATCTTATATTTATTTTTAATTTTAATTATATAGATATCATACTAGATTAATATTTACTGTTATCTTTAGAGTTCTTAGTCAGTTGTATATTGATTTTGCTCACAATATTATAAAAGCACTGTTTTAAAAATGTAACAATTTATAACACATTGATAAAGTACAATTTATATTATGAAGTAGGTTCAGGAGACAATAATAACGTAAATATTTTGTTTTGATTTTTGAAAACGAAAGATTCTGATTAACATACATACTATAAAAAATTATTTTTCTTTTAACATACTTCTTCAAGATGAAATGACAGCATCATTTGATATTATCATCTCTTGAGTATAACATCTGTTTGAAATAATTCACGTGTGTGCCAAATTATAAAAGTGTTGCATTATTTTTTTTTTGCTACTACGAAGTAACCAAATTGTTTTCTTTCCTGTTCCAGGTACAAAGTTGGTGATATTCCGAAATATAACGTTTACGCACTTGCAGTAGCTGAGGTGGAATTGGACGTGCTCACGGGACAAAAACTGGTAAAAAGAAATACGTTTGTTTTCATTCGAAATAAAACTTGCCTATTGCTCGCAATCAGTTTACAGAAACATGACTGAACCAAATTGAAGCTAGTCTATAAGATGATTTCAAACTTAACACCCATACATTTGACAAATTACCTTCAAATTAGTTGCTGTAGCATACTCAAGTGCTATGAGCTTGCTTATAATTTTAAAAGTTCTTCATTATTATTTACTTTTAACTGTTTTCAAGTGGCCGAGTACAACGCTTCGGATAACGAGGTAGCCCTCTAACCGATAAGGTTTTGTATGATTAATGCAGCTGTTATTTCTCTAAACTATTTCAAGCCAGTTAGGAAAGGTGGCTGCTTGTATTGCAAATAATAGATGTTAATTAAACATCACATTTGTAGCTGTAAGAATTGTAACTGAATCAGTGTTTTCAGAAACCCCCATAAATCGTTAAAGCCACAATGTTCAGGAGGGCATAAAAACTATTTGTAAGGAAAACTATTGTAAATAGCTCATTCATTGTTACTGTACTGCATGAATAGGGTGAAAACAGACATGTGCCAGCAGTAACATATATGTTTTGCAAATTATCCAACAAAGAATAACGTTGAATACCGTGACTAATGGTGTTTTTACACAAATTGACACTAACCGTATGAACACATGTACTTTGCCGTTTATTTTACACCTGCATGTCAAATATTAGTTGTATATATATATATATATATATATATATATATATATATATATAGTACGTACTGAACATGTGTTTCTACACGAAAACTGTACAAACATATCTATATTACGTCAGCAGTATAATAAAATCAATAATAAAGGCACTTTGTCTTCAATGGTGCTCTAAACAAATCACACGAACCTCCAATTTTCATGAAATTATCACGATAACCTCAACATTATATTGTTACCCTCCATGTATCACAAATATCATGCTTATATAGTTCCATGTTATTTTGCAGTGGTGCTACACAATGTAATGCACTGTGCTGACATTCAACATATGTGTGTTTTGTGTAATGCGTATGGAAGATTAGAAACCGTCATTCCAGCTCACTTAAATATTTGTCAGCAGTAGGCCATTCAAAGTTGTCCAAATAAAATCTACATCATCTTTTTGGGAAATATACTGCTGTAGTTTTTTCACGTCATCCATTTTTTTTCTTGGGTATTGGAACACATCCTTCAGGATAAGCCCTCATGATCGGTAAACTTAATATGATTCCTTGAAGTCTCGAAGCAAAGTTGTGGTCAACAATACAGTCGATGAAGTTTCTTCCTGTCACAACTCTTGGTTTATCCCTCGTGTGGGAAATATGCATGAAGCTAGTGACCTTAAATGTCACCTTCTTTACCGTGATAGTTGCCTCAGTGAAGATTCGATAGACAAAGTACTTTCTTTATTAAATAAATGCCTACACTTCTTGTAATCCATTATCATACCATGTCAGGGTTTGGCAATGTTACTTGAAGCTTCTGCGGCGAACTAGATGACACTACGAGTTCAACATACTCTTTGAGAGTGTAAATTCGGTCTGATCATCTCAGTTTCCTTTTCACAACATTAAAGTTCCTGTCACATAGCGGGAATGAATGGCCACGGACAGGAAATACTGTTTAATAGTATAGAATTGTTTCCCTTCCAAGAGTGCTGAAAACAGTCTCACATTAGTATTGTTTCTGTTCTGTGCTGACCACCCACTAGAAAATAATATGTGTAAGTGTTTTGCATTCACAGAAATACGTTCAACAATGTAGTGTTTCAGAAAACTATAAACTTCGTTTGGGCCTTTACCCCCTATGCTCTCGTGATAGACATAATATATCACGTCACTATTTTCTTTTAATTGTGTAAACATATCTCAGGGACAGTCAAATGTCTCAAATGAAAAGATTCTTGCACAGGCACTGTGTGGACGTGAACATTTTGCACGTAATCTGCAGAAATGCCTACAACCTCACCATTTTCCTGTAAAATGTATTCTATATACCTCACCTTAATGCAAAATTTCTTTGCACGACGCAGGTGCATCATCTTCTCTGCGACTGCAACTCGACGAGCGTTTGCATTCAAATTGTCAACTTTTATTTTACTGTGAGTTCATCGCATGTACAAGTCAGTGACTTGTAATGTTTCTTGAAGAAATGTCAGTGTATGGATATCAACATAATATGTATACAGAGTTCTGAGTTAATGTGTTTATGCACAAAAACCGTGTATTTACATGGGAAGAACTGATTTCCATCAATAACGCATTTTAACAAAATTTGTGACTTAAGGGGTTTCTGGAAATTCCGATTCAATTATTTTTCCTTTGACAGCTTGAGTCACACAATACTGTTACATTTGAGTATATTTATGACAGTTTATTTACTACCTTATTGCTAGAAATATACAAAATTCGCGTTTTTATTTGATGAACAGGCAACACACCGCCGATCTGTACATACTCATGAAAAATATGTGATTGTATTGCTCACAAATCCTTGGTGATGCATTTGCATATTTGACTGCTTTACCACTCTACTGTAGAACTTTTTAATTTCTGTCTCAAAATGTTCCCCGCTACAGCCCACGATTTTGGAGGTCATTGGAAGACGTCGTCGGAGAGTGCAGAATTGAAATTGTTTAGGGAGCACTTATTATTGAGAGATTGAGTGCTTACGTGCGTGAAGCAGGATATAGATGGTGTGGCGGTATAACTCAAGGTAAGGGGAAGAGAATGACCTGAAGGAATGCGCCAAGTAACAGTAGTCACACTTCTCGCGTGTAACTACTGTACCTGACATTGCCAGCAATCTTACCAATATGGATACGGTGGTAGACTAGTTGTCTGACCACTCGGCTAGTGTACTTAGGCAGTACAGCCATATACTGTCTGGCACATTTGTAGTGTAGTAAGGTTTCACACATTCTCGGGTTTGTTGTCATTCGTTGGAAACAGAACATTTATTACTGTGTCTTGCAGATCCGTCGAGCGGACATCCTGCATGATCTTGGTAGGAGCATCAGTCCTGAGGTTGACATTGGCCAAATAGAAGGAGCATTCGTTCATGCATCTGGTCTCTGGCTGTCTGAGGAGCTCGTGTACAACCCCGACACTGGAGTACTGCTAACTGACAGCTCCTGGGTATGATTCTCCTTGTTTGCAAAAATTGGAATTGAAACCTTTAAAACCAATTTCCTCAACTGGAATATGTTTTTGTGAAGCACGTTACATTTTACATTTTCACGTTATACATGATTTTTTTTAATTTTGTGTTTTGTTTTATGACATAAACATTTCGATAACGTTTGTAAAACATAATAACTAATTTCAACAAACGTATACAAGGTAATTAGAACTTTTTTTTTTCATTTGTAATACCTCAGTAAGTTTCAATGAACTTCAAATCACTTCTTGTTATAATATGAAAATAATAAAGCATTTCCTTAAATCACAGCACATTGTTTAAAATTTAACATTCTAAGGCCTTTATTTATTTCAAACATGTGTCCAAATTTATTCAAGCAAACTAGATCGGTGATTTGGAATAAATGGTTTTACATTATTGCATTTTACAATTAATCTACTTTTTAATTAAATTTTCACAAAATAATTACAAGATAATTTTTTCTTTATTTTTAGTAATTGTATACTTATATAAATAATCATTTTCGTAAGGCTTTAAAATGAAAAATCTCCTCGAAAGTAAAACAAGCTAGCTCAAACTATTCTAATCAGGTGGCAATGCCTCTCACTTATAGTGTGCATTAGGGAAAAATAATTCTAATTGTTTCCTTACAAAAAATATATTTTATTTATTCTTTCAGAACTCTTTCAAAATTTCTGAATATTATATTAGACTAGATGGAAAAAATTCCTTTTTTTTTAAGACTGAATATGTTTAAAACTATCTCATAACAATAAAATTTGATATTTAATACATGTTTTAATATTTCGGTTAGAAACTACTTCATTCTTCTAAAAGTAATGTGCATTCTAATTAGAATATGATTTAACGATAGTAAGTGAAATGTTGAAACTTTGTTGATAATATTTATTGATATATTGAGTGCATTGCATATTTTTAGTATGGTTATAGTTATTAAAAACTATACAAGATTCATGAACTTTCAATGCAATTAACTTGGCATTGGAAATTTTGCTGTCGTTACGTGATGTATTAAACTATATTTGGAAACAATTGGAAAACAAACTAATTATTTCTGAGATCTAAGTACTAGGTATAATACACTATTTGGAATATTATGTATCGGCGATACAAGAATATATGCTGACCGATACCTTACTATTAGCTTTTTGTGAATGTTTCCGACAAGCAGGATCAACTTTTATACACTAAAAGAATTATACAAATGTACAAAATATATTCTTCTGAATAAACAGAAACAACTGCAGCTATATACTTATTTTTGCAGAGTAGACACAAAAATTCCGGCAGAACAGATCCATACGCCTCTAACTAGGCTACCTGTTCATAATATTGTGAGTTCAGAGGATCCGTATAGCTCTATAGAACACTTATATAATTCCGATTACTATTTCATTTTTCTGAATAAATGATTGGAATCATGATATTATTTGTCACTGAAAAATAGCACCATGGAGGTGAAATTTAACAGAATGACAATAATAATAATTATTATATATTTATTTATATGAATAATTTTTTTTGGTTCCTTCAGGATAGTCCGTGCGTGGCCTTTGCTTGCGTGTGTGTCTGGTTAAATGTTAGATAGCATTATTACATAACTTGAGGGCAAACATACCCTGTATCGTGACGAATTCAACCGCCAATAAATTCTGAACTATGCTACTCATCAAAATTCGACCTGATTTTTTTAATAGTAGATATTTTATCAGCCGGCGTTTATTTAAAACACTATGTGGTACTACGCTTTAATTTCCTGTAAAATATTAAAAACTATTTTTAAAAGATAAGAGCTTGAAACCACAAAATCTACAAAAATTGAAAACTGTAATATTTATAATTTGTGTTATGATAATATCTGTGCCTATATATGATAGCCGATTTTCAAAATTACTCACGTTTTGATTTGAAAATAATTTTAGTATCCGAAAATCTCTGCGCGAGAGGTTTACAGATGTTAAAATTATTTTCAAATGAAAACGCTAGTATTTTTTAAATTCAGTTATTAAAGGGGCCTGTTACCATATTACAAATTATAAAAATTACAGTTTTCTATTTTTGTAGATTTTGTGCTTTCAAGCCCTTATTTCTTAAAAACAGATTTTAATGTCTTACTCGAAAGTAAAGCATACTACCGCATAGTGCTACATAAATAAACGTCCGAAGATAAAATGTTTACTCGGCAAAAATTTTCATCGAATTTTGGTGAGTAGTTCAGAGTTTTTGACGATTGAGTATTCCAGCGGTCCGCTCGACATCGTATTTTTCCATACGCCTTAATACCGTGATAAAGCACTTTGCGGACTTCAAAAAATTATGAAGGCTCTGTACACCAAGTTTGCTGGATTACCAACAGAGAGCAGGCATGTGTACTTTCGGTAATAAGACACTAATGTAATGTATCACAAACAAGATCATAAATTGAAAAAGTTAACATATATCTGGTATTGAAAATAGGAGCCTGCGTAACACTAAGGTTAATTCTTCTACAAATTGGAAAGATCAACCATACAAGAGAGAATGTTTCTGCCGTTTGAGCGCTGGTATCTCTAAGCGATATAAACTGACCAATCAGAGATTTTCCATGAATATTAAATTACGCGAAGTTGAAAATTTGAAAACCAAAATTGATTCGTTTTTCACTTTGAGGTTAAATTAAATTACCTCTCTGAACCATACTTTGTTAAATTTAATTTCCTGTGGTTTCGTATTTCATTTGACCCGGCAGCGATTGAAACGCTACTGGCGGCAGCATTTTTCCCTGTGCCAAACTCTCCCATAAGGCAACACGCTTCCTTTCTATCTTGCAGTGTAATTAACCTCAGTATTACGAAACAGGGCAGTTTTACTCTATTTGCGAAGTTGTATGCATGTTTTGATACAGACCTACAAGCCGCCTGGTGCTAAGGATATTCCGGCAGACTTCCGAATTGAGATACGGAAGAATGGTTCAAATCCTGGCGGAGTCTACAGCTCTAAAGGTGAAATAGTATTAACTAGAGTTTGCTATTTTTAATGGGTGCTCGTTTCGTTTCGCTTATGTTTGCTGGATCTGATAATGTAACTATACAAGTCTAGTAACCTTCGCTCAGAACACTAAATATGTCTTGCAGAATTTGTGCCCTACCCCTCCCCCCACCTATCTCAGACGACACATGAACTTTGGCTGGCTTATCTGAACATGAATACATTTATTGCATATTTACTTACATTTTAAGCACCTTAATACATAAATAATAGAATAAGATGACATTCCACGTGTATAAGCTGTCATGAAGTATAGAATGATGCACCAACCTTAGGCATCATTGCAGCAGAAATTTATTGTATTTTAACTAAAAGTGATTCAGAAAAACCTCTTTCTTAACAGTGTCTGTTTAATCAATCAAATGGGTTCCAAATGCATTTTATGTGTATTCTGTTCAACTGCACCGGTTACTAGACATTCTGGCTAATGACAATCCTGCAAAACGTATTGGAACCTAACATATGCTTTGTATGCTGCAAACCCTTAAGACTATTCCTGGTAGCTATACAGTGATTTTGAATTTTTACATAATTTGTGCCTAATATTTTTGAAGCAACAAACCTTATATTTTTACTAATACTTACACCCGAAGCACCGCACATTATGTTACGAAAATGAACAAAAAAAACATATTATTTTTCTAACAAACGGTGCATTGTTACGATAAACGCCTACATAGAATTGTTTATCGCACGATTGTTCTTAACCTTCTATTTTTCAAAGCATGCCACTTAAAGTGTTTTGAGTTTTTACACCAATATGAAAATATAACATTGCATGGCCTTAGGTGACGTGATATTACATTCTGTCTGTTATATTTTTAAGGTTTGGCAATCCGAAGCAGCACAGTGAGTGGAATAATGTATACCAATATTTTGTTGATTTCTCTACAAATTAGTGTTATAAAGTTTTATTGGTGTGATTATTTGTTAGTTATGAGCTTGTGTTTGCTGTCACAGCTGTGGGTGAGCCGCCTCAGTGTTTGGGTATCTGCGTGTATCTGGCCGCGAAGAAAGCCCTGCTAGCTGCCCGCGTGGATGCTGGAGCCCCGGACCAGTGGTTCAAAATAAGTAAGTGGTGCAGCAACAACTTTGCCTTGTCAACGCCACTCTTGTACTTACTCGACCGTGAACGTATTCTAATTTGTTATGTACAGTTACAAACTAATATTTGGTAACCAGTTATCCATTTTTTTAACGTTCCAGCTGAAACATCGTAAATTTACAACAAACGTTTAATAAACTGAAGTGTTTTGTGGGACGAACATCATTGTCAGGGAATGTTGTAGAGTCGCAGAAGTACAAAGTTAGCTAAAAAGAATCATCACGAGAAATTTAGTAAGAAAATGACGAAGAAACGAACCATAGAAATCCAAAATAACTGCAAAAAAATTCAGTTTGTCATATACGCGGATTTATGCGAAGTGGCAGACTTCTTGTGGTGGAATATTGCACTAATTAACAGGTGTCGAAACCATTCTGGTAACTGAATATCTATGCACAATTTCCCAAAGAACGAAATGTAGCTGAAGAATTGGACGACTGTGTTGAAAATCGGCAAACCCATTAGTAAGTTCATGTATGTTTGTGGAAATCATTATTTTATGGAAAAAAGATGTATGTTGCAACGGTAAGATGTATTTATGTTATTATAATACATTATGGAGAACTGTATATTTATGTTAATCTTAGAGAAGATGTACGTTACACAGGCTTACAAAATACGATGCTCTATGTGGTTTCGTGATACAAAGTTTACTACTACTTGCATTTAATTATAATATCCCTTGCCGTAATATCTTACAACGTGAAGTCTATTATTTACATTGTTATGTGCGTATCTACGTAGCCTACAGGACAAACCATAAAACTTACAAAATTGCGATATAATATATGTATTAATGTTTTTCGTAGATATATTACACTAATAAAAATATTACTTTTCGTAACAAAAGTAATTTGTCACTGCTATAGGTAAATTAAATTATATTTTAAAAATTAGTCATTTTATAAACATTGTATTTTTACTAATTTCAGTAAACTGAGCAGAATTGCATCCGAAATATATTTTACATATGTATATTTCAATATACTGTCCTGAAAAACTTAAAACTATGTCTGAAAAGCTTTTGTTTGACCAATTTTTATTCATTGACAGTTCCATAGGAAAAAGTCTGTTTAAGAAAACACTGTGAGCCAATTTAGTGAGCAGTGCATAAATAGAGTAATGTTCTTTACGAGCATCAGTGAATACTTCCCTTTTAATTTTCTTGAATACTTTTTTATTGAATGTAAAACATGTGGACAATTTTACAGAACATCGGAAGTAGATTTGTTATGGCACATATTTTATTTTATCGAGCAAAATAATCAATAAACAATATTATGTTTTTAAAGATTGTTTTTACAGGTGTCGCAAGAAACACACCTGTCTTAACAATAACTTTACCTCGACAGCATTTACGAAGTGCTATATTTAATACCGAATTAAGCTTCTTAAGTTTGGATCTGGGAAACAAATTAGGAGGTATCTTTAGTGTACGTAAAAATAGAATTGTACCATGCTGTTTTTGAAACACAATTTTTAACAACATTAGGAACAATTTATGTTTCACTTAAATCGAACATATTACAACTTAATCACAATTAGCCTTACGAAATACAGTAAACTGTTAAAATATGCTAAGCGAAAACCGGGTTTATGGTGTGTGCTGTGAACTGTAGGAAACTAGCATTCCTCAAAAAGTGTTTTGCTTGTGGTGGTAGAAATATTTTATTTACAGAGTGCCACGTTAATCGAAAGATTAGTGTACATTACCACATTAGCATTTTATAAGAGTAAATGTGTAAACAAGATATATGACCAAAGTCATATGAATTATTTCTTTCTTCAAATAACTGATACGCGTTTCATGTCATTGCTACATTTGAAATAAGCAATTAGTAAGTCTTATAGTATTTAGATTATTCAAGGAAGATGGAAAGAAATCCATCATTATTATTGACTGGATATTTCTTAAAATAACTTTTAATACATAATTTGCAGCCACTGAGATTAATGGAAAACTCACGATAAAACAAATTAATTCTAAATGGTACACTTATTAAAATAACATTTAATACCTGAAACATTAGAAATAAGAACGGGAAGTTTTCTAGAAATTTCAGGTAGAATACTTTTCAGTTTCTAAAAGAGATTTTTTAAAGTGATCCGTTGTCAAGTAATTAACTCTAACATTGATTCTATTTTTATGCTTAGGAGCTGCAAAGACGATAAGAGGGCAGTAAAATTATATCTTTATTATTACTTTACACAAATTTAGCAATACATTAGTTTATTTTCATATTTGCCATTACAAATTAACACTTGAATTATATTACAAACAGTTTAGTGATGTATCTTAACATGTAATATCTCATGGTTTACAGACGCCCCTATGACAGTGGAGAGGACATTTATGGAGAGCTTCACGTCATCTGACCAGTTCTCGTACTGAGATGTCCGTCTGGATTTATTCACATTTTTTATTTGAATTATCACATATAGATTTTTTGTGAATACTTAACATCGTTTGCACTTTACCCATGTTTCACTTTATTCATGTATAGGCCTACAAATAAAATGAAAAGAAGATGACTTTGTTGAGATATTTTATTTTTATCTTGAATTGTCCACAACCAAGCATGCCAGCGCAACGCAACAAAAATTTACCGACTTGTTACAAAGTTCCATTCTTAGCCCTCGTCCCTCTGGAACTTATGCAAAATCATGTATAAAACGGCATACGCAATTTTTGATGAATGTACCATTCTACACATCATTAACAAATAAATGCCTAAAAAATTCATATTAAATATGTTTCTGAATCACAAGGGAGAAATTAATTGAGGTAAAGTTTTAGGTAAAACTATAAACTCAGTATTACTGTTCGATATATTATATAAAGATAATCGTACTACAGGGAGAAATATTTTAAAAGGTGTCTATATATACTTGTTTGATTTGGCCATGAGTTATAAATGAATAATCTTTTTAATTTATTTATAAGTATGTTATATTTATTTTGCAAAGATTTGCTGTCGTCTAGCGCTTTCTTCCATGTCGCATTTCCATTTGTGACGTGTCTTAACTTCTACCAAATATTTGTACCATCCACACTATGACATTTGCGTTTCATAGAGATTTAGCTATTTAGCGAAAAATAACTTCTGTGTAGCTATTATTGAAAGAAGTTTAGATTTGGAACCCACGAAACGCCGTACCATAAAAAATTGTTACTCTACAAGAAATAATTGCAGGTAGTTTGCACTTGAGTACGTCAATATAACTTTATTCTCGGAGAAAATCTTCTTAGTTATTACTAATATTAATTCTGTTGTTGTTTGTTAGATAGTGAGAGGTAAATTTGCATTATTGAATACACAATTTAAATTGCTTGCACATAGCCACTGTCAACAAAATATTTTTTCATCGTATACTAAAATATATAGTTGAAAGTATAAAGCATTTGACTTGTTGGCTCAACTGAACGTTTACGTTTATGTAGTTTTCACTCACTTCTCAAGACTTTGTTTATGTTTTCAAAGTAATTAAAACCAAAACAGGGTTTTGAACGTAGTCTATTAAACCTCTACTACTTGAGCAATCTGTTAAAAATAAATTTACGTAGATAACCAAACATAGATAAGTAATATATGTGTGTGTATATATGTAACAACATATAACAAACGCATTAAATACTGTAAAAACCAAGTTACATTGCATCGGAACAGGTTACTCTGACATACAAAAAGAGACACAAAATAAGAACGCGTTTTTCTCCGAAAAAGCAATGAAATATTTACGCAAGCTTAACAAATTATCTATTTACAAAACCTAAAATGTTACGGTAACTCTTAAGGCCAAAAGGTAATTGGTTTTTAGCGACACACATTTCAATTAACCTATGCAAATAATTTTCTTGAACGAAGTTGATTTAACGGTAGTGTTCATTAAAGCAAAATTATTACTTTAATGCGGAAACAATAATTAACATCCCATAAGTCAACAGTTTATGAAATAAATTTTATCTCTTTTAAATTGTCTCCGTAAAGGGTAAAAATATATAATAATAAAAAAATTAGCAAACATTTAAATTAAATTTTACTTTTTAAATTTATATTTCATTGATAGGAGAATTTAAAATGTGGAACTGTGTAGACATTATTTCGAAACAATATTTAAAAAACTGGATTATGTTAACTTCGGATTACTTAAAAGATTATATTGTTACGGCAAAATGTACAATTATAAATACCAAATAGTTTAGTGTGGTGGGCTGCCAAACAAACTCTCAGAGCTATATCAAATTTACATTTAAACATTAAGCAAAATCTTATATACAATTCTATAACTGTTCATAAACGCTCAAAAAAAATTCAATTAATGTTCTCATGTACCTATGCCATGGCAACTAACTTTTGATTTGCAGAGAACAAAAGTCAGAGACATTATATACGACAAAAGTTAAAACGGGGCTTTCCCCGTATCCATCTCGTATGAATAAATTATGCGAGTTTGATCTGAACCGTACTAAACTAAAATTCAAACTGAATTAAACATATAGGGGAAAGTCGCCAAAATTGGACCGGCGCCAAAATTGGACCACCGCTGTATCTCGCGTGTTTGTGAACTGAGGTGCTATCTCCCGGCAGACATATGAACTACATGCTCAAGCAACACTACCACCCCATTGTGAGCGTTGAAACACAAGAGGTGTGTGACGTGCAGTCAGAAACGTGTTTTCGTTACTTGTAATGTAATATTTCGCGAGTGGCT
>PNEQ01100185.1:0-50680 GCA_003012365.1 Medauroidea extradentata | reverse complement strand
TTGGTTACTGTCCGCGCGCCAGCTCTGAGTCCCTGGCGGGTATGCGTTTTTCGTCCGTAAACATGTAAATACCTAATACGAGGCAGATATCATGTCGACACACATACTAACCGCAGTAACGTCGTAAGTTAGGACGTGTTTGCCACTGTGTTACAGTAGCGTACGTGACGTTTAGGAGAGACAATGCATACACGCCGGGGACAGAGCTGGCGCACACACAGTACGTGAACCGCCTAGTTTGGCAACAATGGTACAGGCTAGGAACTGAATGGTGTGATGGAAAGAGACCGATAACCGCCCAGGGGGAGGGGTGGGAGTCGGGAGAGATCATGGAGGGAGATGTGGGGAGGGATATGAGGAGTTGACTAACACCACGTGATCAAGTATGCGAGTGTGCTGCTCTCCTTTGTGGATCTGCGGAACTATTTCAGCTACGAAGAGAAATGATTCTCTAAACACACAACAGATGTGTTAGTATCGGAAACCTGAAACAAGATGGCGGGGATTAATTTCCCTTTAAGGTGGCCGCCTACTGGACACGCGTTTGTGTGAGCACTGCGTCAAGGACGATATTGTCAGGGTCACTTGGTGCGGTATAGCCTCTACAGCAAGTCACTTAAATGGCACGCAGTGGTATCGTAGATCACTCGCCTGACTGACACTTTCAGTGGTGACCCTACCCTTTTATTGGTGAACAGTTTTAAGCAAAGTCCATTGGATGTTTCTAGAGTAGCTTCACACGAATCCCGGGAGTACTTTTTCAGATATAATAGTAACAAAAGCTGTTTTGTAGTCATTTTGAGGGGCTCCAAAATTATTTCTCCAATTGATGTGATGCTGTGAAGTTACTTTTCCGTTTTGGTTTGAACTGTATTTTCCTTTCGTACATTGACACAATTACACATATGGAATAATTTCGTAAAAAAAGTATTTACGAACACACTTCAACGCATTTTAAATGCACGGTAGGCGGCGCCGTTAAGAGAGACTAGGAAAAAAACACTTTGACATCTGTACAAAAATTGCCAACAACAATTTTCTCGATATGTTTATTAGAAGCACTGTTAACGAAGATGTATAATGCTACTAATACATTTCCTTACGACGTATCTGCAACTTTACGCGATTTGTAAATATGTTTGGTACTCGACAGCAAACTTCTATCATGATGCTGGAAGTCTCTGATAACAAACCTCTATCCCGATGCTAGAAGCCTGTATGGTTGAAAATCATTGAGGCGCCTGGGGATTGGCGTGTATGCAGACGGCAACAGTGTGCAGTAGTACATGATTGCCGTAACTACAGCGGTTAAAACAAACACCAAAAAAAGGAGTGTATAATACTTTTTAAACTAAAAATAGTTAAGGCATATTATACCAGAGATTTTTGGCATTATTTTTTTTACACGAACATACGTATTAAAACATAAAATCTGTAGCCAAATGTCTTAATTTTTACCCTTACTTCTTACACATATAGATTAAAATTTCCCTTAAATCCATCAAGAGTAACAAGTGTAAGATTAATAAACGTTATCGCCCAATGTGCTGTATAATTGAATTAATTGTAAATAAAAATGAGGTGAAAAATATACTATCAAGTCACGACATTATAACATTATATATATATGTATATATATATATATATATATATATATATATATATATATATATATATATATATATATATATATGTATATATATCACAACAGCTGCGACGTTTCAATAACAGATAATTGCTCCCGTCTTCAGGCACGCGTACGGACTGAGGTACTCCAGTAGAACGACTGAAAAAAACAGGGATCTTTTTATTGGAAGCATGCATACTTTAAGCTCAGCCATTGAAACTGCAATTTTCTCATGATTGGTCCCTTGGAGCCTTAAATGCGGTAAGTAGTTAATAATGTTCCATTGTTAAGTTTAGAATTTTTCGGCAATAATTAAGTGTAACTATTTAATTTAGTTTCTTCTTAATAAGACAAATCCAAATATTATTTATTTCAATACTTTTTTGGCTGACAACTATACTATTGTTGGTAGTAATAGCAGATTTAATCCATTCCAATCGACCTAGGCGACAGGACTACATTATCTCACCCCACGCCTAATTCAGTCTGAGAGTGTTTATAGTAATGTTTATACCCGTGTCTGTCAGACCAATACAGGTTGAATTCGGATTGCAGTTGTACAATAAACGCATTATACGAAATGTTGCAAATTTCGCTGTCAGTATTTTGAGGGAACGAGACTCACATCTAGAGAAACAAAATAATTTGTTATTAACATATGCCTGATAACACACCACTGCTGTGTTACAGGTCTCATACTTACAGCGCATGGTACGTATTCTGGATCATGAAAGTCTGGAATGCTACGTTCGACAATGCCTGACGTCCAGTTAAATACGACTCGTCTAGTATGCAGTTGCCTATAATTAGAGTTACGTGAATTTCGCGGATACCCGGATACCATACAATCAGAGAAGGTGATTTATCGCGGCGAAAGTTGACTGTTTTCTAGGCGTCAATGGAAAGCAATCATTTCCGACGCTTTTATTTCGTTACTGGCGAGTCCCTATTTGACTGGGCCAATGATAACTCTGGTGCGCTACGACTGGACGTATGTGATTCGTCTGTAAACATCTTGACTGTGTTACATAACCGCCGGCCAATAATACATGATGTAGGACGCTGCACTGATTTGCAGAATACGCTGGCAGAAAACATGGTTTTTCACCATCTCTACATATACTTCGCTGTGACTTGTGTGATTGGATGACGGTTGTCTCGGCGCACATTTGACTAAGGCAACCCGGTAGTAAATAAGTAAATATAGCGCTATCACATACCAGCTTGTACGGATGAAAGCCAATGGATACTGGATTTTGGCCAGAGCGTGTATAGGACTGTGAAATATAGACTTCTGCCAGATGAATATGTGAAATTCACGCACTTCTATGTACAATATCTGCAGTGACATCCTACAGTTACATGATCCCCACTATAAATATGAATTAGTGAATATTCACTGATTCACGCTGATGGATGGAGCAGTTTCAACAATTTGAATCAGTGAAAATAGTCAGTGTTTAATTAGTGAATATCCACTTATTTTCTTTAAGATTGCCAACATCTCATAAGTGAATCAGTGAATATTCACTGTTTTTTCCAGTTGTTTTCAAAGAACAGTTTTTACTTATTCAATTAGTGAAAATTTACTGGAAAATCTGTGGACATTCACTAATTAACTTGTGGAATGTTGGCACTCATTATCGGAATCAGTGAATAGTCACCGATTTCACAGTAATTTCTCACTGATTCAATTTGTTGAAACTGCTCCACCCATCGGCGTGAATCAGTGAATATTCACTAATTCAGATTTAGAGTGCCGCTCGTACGCTGTGCACTATACATCACGTACTGCGGATTGTAGTACAGAAATGGTGCATTTTCAGACTTACGATTTTGTTACTTTACATATTAGGAATGTTCGTCAAAAATTTCAACACGCGATGTTGCAACATTCTGTGTATGGTACAAACGTGTAAAGGAGGATTCGCAATGCGGCGACGAGGTCGGCACAGCAGCTCCGACACAACAATTCTGTACGCTGGAAAGCTACGACGATTCTGGTAGCGTTCACAATGCTCCGACATGCCGACATGCGGCTCATCGTGATATGGCCGTCGGCAGTACCAAAAAGTAGAAGCCATCATATTTAATTGAATGTATTATTTCAATCAGCTGTTTCATGAAGGCACGAATGAAATTGTAAAATAATTCATACGAAATAAAAGGCAACAGAAACATAATGCATAATATTCTTCGCAGAAATGAAAATACTTTTAGAGAAAAAAAGGCCGTTTATTATTTATTCGCAGACAACCTAGTTGCTTTGTTTATAAACAAGCAATGAGTATATGGCGCGAAAATTAACTGAAGTCAAGGTACATTCGGTGAAGTTTATCGGTTTTCGAAGTGTTATTGAAAACAAAACATTTTTAATCGAAGTTGCAAGTAAATTTCCTTTTGTAATGTAGCATTTCCTTTCCCTGCATCGCCCGACACAGCAAAAATGAGAAATACAATCTACTCTCGTCGGGCTGTCGGGACAGTAAATTTGTCGGACTGAAGCATGCTTTTTATTGGTTACTGCTCAGATTTTGTTGTGCCAGGGCTGCTGCGCCGGGCTCGTCGGGGCATCGTGAATCCACCTTAAGGCTCAGTTTCAGTCGTCATTTGAACTTTATTATTTTTCGCTTTGTTGGAATTCTGAGAAGAAATATGTTAAATATGCGATTGTAACTCAAATTCTATTTACATTTCGCAACAGTAGAGACCTTGTAATTTAGTTGTTAACATAAAATTACGCCGCAATGTGTGTGACAAATTTTTTTTATTTTCATAATTTGCCAGACAAATTGCGACCTAACTATACATTACTAGCGCTATTGCAATGCTTATATTGTAGCTCAAGGTAAATTAAATTTGCGGTATAATAGCCGATTTAACATTTTTCTTCTCAGAATTAAAAAAAGCGAATAATAATACAATTCAATATGGTGACTGAAACCGAGCCTTTTAAAGCGGATTGCGACAGTGTTGTCCACGGCACACAATGGCGGCGTGTTTACTAGCTTCACTGCGCTTACACAGACGTGTTTCCTGTCGTCAGAGGAAAGGGGGTTCTGTCATGGGTAGGGGGAGTATAGCCACCAAGTGTTACACCACCGCGTATCAGATGGCTCGGTGGTTCTGGCGGGTTGTGGTCTTGTGAAGGGACAAGTGTGGGGATTGGAGACGTGGCCAGCCACTGGCCAGTGAGCGAACTACCGTCGCAGACCGCTTCTCCGTTGTTTCTCGGCGTCGTGGTTTATAAAACTTCCTGCGCCTAGTTGCTGTACAGCTGCGTCGTGGTATACGCGACAGCCACCCAACCAGCTATAAAATGCGGTTATAGTTATTATTAAAACAAAAATCACTTTGTCGTATACACAGTTTCCAAACGGACTAAAAGTTAAAAATTTTTCTATGAAAATATTTGTAAGACTTAAAACGAAAAACGTGGAACGCATGCAATATACAATTGGTAAATGAATAGTTCTCATAAGTCACTAACATTTTCATAGCATTGCAATGATGTGAACTGTTGTGTGATTTTTCTCAACGACAGTTACTCTCTACACTCCTTACTATAGGTCATTCGGGTTAAAGTGAGCACTAAAGACGAAACCTTTGAAAAAATCACTAGCCGTTACTGCATATAAGTCAACATTAACAAGAGTTACATTATTGCTTGTATGGTTGGTAGCGAATCATCGCATGTAGTTCCGTGTTTTTCCCTATTTGAATACAACATTAGTGAAAGAACGTCAGCTGAAAATACCTCTCTGTATGTAATACACCTTTAAATATTTATTTGTGATCTTATTGACATTTCTACTGACTTTATAATTTAACTTAATTAGCGCCAGCAGAATGTGACGCTACCTGGCCGTTGCACGTGGCCGCTTGCTCCGCGCCTCAGACAGTTTACAATTCCACCGACAAGCGGCATCAGAGTTAGGTTTTCGCCCCTTCGCTTGCTTTAAACGAGTTTAACCAGAACATCTTTCTGTTTTGCACATGCGAGAAAAGTGTTATTTATTGTTTCTGTTAACTGCATCGTCTTTGTTCACGACAGTAGACCCGAAAGAATCTTGAATTCTTGGATTGTGTGTGACATGTGTGTTTTCAGTGGCGGTTTTGAGTTACAAATTCAAATATACTTATGCCCCCATTTACGAGATTCGTAACGGTAATAGTGTGTGTTGTATCAGTTAGAGTCGACTGACAAACCAGTATTATAAGACGTTAACTCGCACGTATTTATAACTAAGATTGCTATTGATTATAGCATATGTTCATCCCTTGTGCATTTAATTAGTAGATATAATAGATAACATTTTTATCGAATCAGTGTAGCCTGATATAGATATAAACATTGTACAAGCCTATGTAAATAAAAGCAGGTGGCAATATTTGTGTTTACATTCGGCGGAAAGATATAAACTGGCAGAATATATAAATTAATCAGGGCTATTTTGAGTGCTCACTTTATTCCGAATCACCTATATTACCTATTGCATGCATCCAACGTTTTTTTATATCTAATAAGTATGTTTATTGCAGAAATCATCTAAATTATTTTCAGTTAATTTTTATAATTTGGTATTTTATGTTTTTATTTAAATAATCATCTTCTTTTTTAGTCTTGTGTGTGCGGGAAATTTTGCAAACGATTTGAAACAACAAAAAATTATACTGACCTGGCAAATAAACAATTAGACAGACAGGAAAGTAAGTTAATATTGAATTGCCATCCAGTTCTGACTTCAGAGCAAATTTTAAAGTTTCAAGCTTCTAGTTCACTGGGAAGTTAGTTTGAAATCGATTGCAGAATTTATAACGAATAATCAAACTAAGTTTCAAGTATATAGGCTATAGTTCATCGGTAAGTTAGTTTAAATTGCAAAAAATTGTACCAAATGATAAACCAACATACAAGAAAGATACACAACGTAAACGTGGTAAAAATCAACGAGTGTGTAGCGTTGTTAGGACAGAATTTATGCTGAAGCGTATGTGCAGTAACCCGAGTAAAGTGTAGGCCTACACGCAGCAAAGAAGTCACAATATCAGCTACTCGATTTACCCAAGGCAAGCGACTCTCAGCAGAGAAAAGTAGCCGTTTGACGCAAAAAAAAAAAAAAAAAATAACAGTACACTTAACCAAAATCAATTCGAAGTGAAACTGCATGAACTGTGTTCCAAATATCGAAGGAACAAACACGGAACGGATACTCTAAGAAATATAAATGAAAAAAAATTTTTAAACGTGTTATGGAGATCATGTTTATTTAATACAGTATATTTAAAACTTGCGAAGTATGTAGGCCAGTTTTTAATTACCGCCATTTCGATACCCTTAACAGCATTGTATGAATTCATCACAATCTTGCTTACCTTTGTTGAACGACAAAAGCCCGGTTATGTAAATGAGATAAACTACTCTACTTCAGCTTGTGATTTAATTTAACTGCCTTAATAGTGTCACTATTGAACTTCATTGGAGCGTACTAAGAGGAAGCGTTTCTCTGAAAAATTATTCAGCTTGTTTCAAATCTATTTCCATATCAAAACTCACCGTAAGTTAGCTTTACGCCTAGGCGACAGCTAGGTAATTAGAGAAATTGACACTCAACTTACTGCAGTGAGAGGGACTGTGAGAGGAATACGTAGACACAGATTAAATTGTAATACAGACGTGAAATGATGTGGCGGCTCGTTTGATGAAGGCAAACTTCGCCACTTATTGGCTGCCTGAGGCTGTTGATAATAGCCCCGTGTCTATTTAGCCCCTGCATGTTACGGCAGGTTTCCTATTGGCCTGCATACCGACTAGCAGAGCAGCTGCCTCACGCTGATTGGCGATAGGCGTCTCCGCCATGTTGCTGGCCAGGGACGCCATTTTGCTGGCGTGTGTGACTGAGTTCGCGGTCCTACCAGCTATTTCACTTCTGTTTTCCTAATATTCTGTGACGTAGAGATGGTGATTTATCGCGGTAATGTTTTCTTCCAGCGTATTCTACAAATCAGTGTAACATCCTGCATCATGTATTATTGGCCGGCGGTTATGTAGCACAGTCTAGTTGTTTACAGACGAATCACAGTTGTCCAGTAGTAGCGTACCAGAGTATTCATTGACCCTGTCAAATAGGGACTCGCCAGTAAAGAAATAAAAGCGTGAGAAATGAATACTTTACATTGAAGCCTAGCAAACATTCAACTTTTCCCGCAATAAATCACCTTCTCTAGTAATAGGCCGTTGCCTTTTTTGATGGTCAAACCAATCAGGCAAGTATTTTTGTTAATCACTTTTCACACACGTCTCAGAATACTTAGGGACTCAAACAAATCTAATGAGCAGTGAATCGTTCCCTATGCTGCAGTCATTGGTCAGTCGTTCTGTTTCATGGATGACTTAGTTAGTCTACACAGAGCTGGGTTAGTGGACTTCATGCTTGACAAGGAGATTTGAGCATCTTCCGTGGCCAGCTAGCTCACCGGGCTTGTCTCAAGTAGTACGTTATTTTACTGAGGCTATGTTGTTCACGTGCAACAATACTGGTCGTTCAACAAGACAACACACACTATTAGAATGCAGTTGATGTAATGCTTGTTCCTGATTGAAATATTTGACAATTTTTAAATTCCTTTTATACAGGGACACATATTTTCTAAAAAAACATGTCTGCGAGAATTTGTTTCGATACCTTACAAACACCTCTGCAGTTTTGCTTGGTTACTATTGGTAACGTGTCTTTGCGGAATGAAGGTTCTCATTAGAGAGTTCCAATCAGAATAATGTTACTGCGATACCACACGTATGTGATTTGCAGTAATAGACTAAGACAAGCAGCATTTAAAAACCAATGAGATGCAGATGTGCACATCAGGCACTGAACCAAATTGGTGCAAAAATCTTTTCACCAAAATTAGATGTCCCTAGTTGCATACGATCCCATAGTAATTATTAGCCTACTGTCCGAAGGAAAAAGTAGGACTTAGAGATCACCTTCCTGCGTGCGTGTCCGTTAAAACTTTTGAACCTGTAGCCCGAATTTTTTTAACTTTGCACACGTATAGTACTTTGTAACCTGATTTGACGTCTATACATTTCGTTTACGCTATGTTTATATTTTCAAAATGTCGGCCATTTTAACATTTTTAGATCAAGTGAGATGTCTAAGGAACAGTAAAAATAAAACTTAGTACACATATACTAAATACAACTCTGACTTGACTTTTGTGTGTTTTGTTCTACAAGTGCTTATATTTTCAAAATGGAGGCCTTTTTATTTTTAGCACAGTATATCATGTTTTAGAAATGCATTTCAGAATTTCATCAAACTTGGTGCACATATACAACATTCAAAGCTTGCTTTACTTTTCGGTATTTCGTTCATTTTGTGTACAATATTTTCAAAATTGTGGCCATTTTCGTACTTTTAGCATAGTATTACATATCTTAGGAAATATTTTTCAGAATCTCATTAATCTTCGTACACATATACTCCATAAAAATCTGACTTGACATTTGCGTATTGCGTTAGTTACGTGTTCATATTTTTATAATGGGGGTAATTTTTATATTTTAGCATAATATGACATATTTGAGGTAAAATTTTTCCGGAGTTCAATAATCTTTGCACGCATATTCTACATTGAAAGTTGAGTGGCCTTTTGTGTATATCTTTCATCGTTTTGTAGTACTGTATTTTGAAATCAGCTTCCATTTTCTACCTTTAAGGAAGACAGACTTCTCCGAAAAATTTTCCCCCAATTTTATCAATCTGGGTACGCACACATTACTTTGAGGAATGTAGGCGTATCAGATGCTAGTAACTTCTTGTTACCTGCATGTTAACTATTCTGCATAGTGTATACTGCCTTCTGACCACCGCCGGGTCTTTCAAAGGTCATAACGTTTAATACAAAATTTAGCGTTTCATAGCTTAAGGGCGCTGTTATCTGGAATACGTGGCGAGACAAGTTAAATTATATTCTGTGTGCCTCAGTATCTGTCGAACCCGCATAGCCACCTCTGACTATTTGTTCGTCTCGGTTAAGTACACATTGCCATGGGAACATTTTCATGCGTTTTTAAAATACCCCGAAAACTACGAACAATTAGGTATTTTTATTGTAATGCCACTTGAAAACCTAATCTCATAAAGTTTTTCTTAAGTTTTTATACCTTTAGTAACATTATCCTCTTTCAGCGCAGAAAATGGTTCCCGTCCGAATGAAATATCATAAAAAAATGACAGAGCACCGCCGAATGTAATAAAACATGTAAATCCGTATTATAGCCCACCTCAAAGCTCTCAGATAAGCTGCGTAGTTGAGTTAACTAGAATAGGCCAATGGTAAGCTGGCTGGGCCAAGTCACAAGTATGAAAACGGGTATAGTAAATATTTTTTAATCTTCTCATGCTTCATCCTTTTATTTAACTGTGTGTTTTCTGCTACTCAACTACATTCTCTAGCAATGACGAGTATTTGTCAATACACATCAGTTTGAGCCGTGTCCGAACTCGCCTGTAGTACATACTTATCAGCATTTGTCCCCGGTATTCACATCACAAGTATTGCCCGAATTGCAAGTGAACGCAAGCAAGTATACAAGTATACAAGGGATCGACAATGTACCCTTCTAGAGAACTTCTCACATAAATCCGACGCTATTTTGAAAATAAATCTATGCGTTTTGCAGTTTATTGTTGACATCCGGAATTTGTATTTTGTTTAAATAGCGATGCAGCAATATTATTTGTTGACCGACGTAAAAATACTGTCATAAAACTACTAAATTGTTAAAGAAGCAGTTAAGATTGTTTTTAAACTAATTATATTTGTAACGGCCGTATGACCTAAGGCGTAGACATACGGCCAAAAACGTCTCAGTCAAGGGATTGCTGATTTATGATATGATTCATTGGCTAGTTATTTTAAACAACGGCCGACATGTAAGCCGGTCCGCATTCATCAAATATATTCTAATGAGAACTTGAAGTACATAAGTAAATACTTGAATTCGGACACGGCCTTATAACATCTGTACCTTCGTAGGAGCCTTTTTCCGGAAACAGGTCGGCAGAAACCAAGGAGAGATAAATAGTTGCGGTGGCATATTCCCTCCACTGTGCTGTCCAGGTTGCGCGGTCCTGAGCAGGAGGAGGGAATGAGGAGGGGGGGGGGGTGAGTTGTGGCGGACGGGGTGTACAAATCACGAGCCAGGGTAGCAACGTTCCCGGAAGCGGAGGTGTGGGATGGTAAGTTCTGGGGGAGGTGGGACGGCAGGTAATGCCGCGACCCGCCTCCTAATGGGGTCTTAAGGAGGATTTGCCGCGCGCATGAGGGAGGCCTTAATAATTCAGCGGCGCTGCTCACGAAAGGGCCTGAAAGTACACGCCGAGTGTACACCACCGCGTACTCGCGGCCTGGCCCAAATTAACGCAGGACGATGTCTTCCTCGTGCCTCGGCTAATTTGTGGACTGCTGTGTGCGATTACCTACCTGCTTCTTTGCAGGTGCGTAGAAATACTACTAGCCCCCGTGAATACACAACACCCGTTATACTTGTTCATAAATAAATGTTCAGGATGAATCATTTCGTAATTTGTTAACTTTGCGTGGTGACAGATTATGAAAACATAAGTCGATAATGTGATTTAACTATTCAATTTATTGAATAATAATGGGAGCAATGCTAACTAGAAAATCGACTGAAAAATATTAAATCAGTAAATATTAATTAACAACAACTTGATTATAAATAACAACACACTAAATATTGTAGAAGTAATGTAATGTAAGCAGTTTTTGATTTTATGTAAATAAAAAACAGATTTTGAAGTCGATTTCCAGGATAGCATTATTCCAGCCATTCCATTTTGCGGAATATGTATGTATGTATATATGTATATATATATATATATATATATATATATATATATATATATACACACACACATATATACAGTTATTTTTCCATAAGCTGTTATCACGCAGAATTTCATACTCCGTCCTTACTCGCCCTGTATACTCACTAATATATGTATAGGCCCTACATCCATGCATATATAACTTAGAGATAGAATGTAAGAAGCGGACTTATCTTCAGATCTAAAGTTCTTCAGATATAACTGTGGAAACATGTAAATAAACGACTGGCCCGTTATGGTTGCAATATACGTTTTTGCTTCCATAAAGGACTCTCTGCTTACCTAACTTACTGCAGAGGACATTAAATACGTAATCAACATTTAAAACACTTATTTTTTTAACATATATGCATACGTCTGTATATAGGCTAATTAAAGAACACGCCACTTCCTGCCGGTTTGTTCTTGTTTTCGGTAAACCAAAACATACCGAAATCACGGTGTCCGCACTGAGAATCAAACCCGAGCCGTTACGAATAAGAGTGTGGTGAGTTCCCAACGTGCATTGTCTACTAAGTTACAATAAATAAGAGTTACATTACAGAATGTGCATTCAGAAATGCAGCGTTCATGTTCTTCGTGTAAATATAAATAACTAGATCCATAAAATATTGGTAATTTGTTTAGTGTATTTTTCAGTTTGTTTCGACCCGGTTTGACCTTAAGAGGGATTCGTCATCTGAAATCGACATACTTGCATTTCATATATTTAATTAACTTATTTGTCAAACAATATTGATTCCTATCGACTGCACAATTTATCTTACATGCGCAAACATCAAGTGACGTGTCCAGAGAGTTTAGACATGTCCCATCGGTAGCCGTTACGCGCGGAAAGATACGAATTGGCTGAAAATAGAAATTTAGCAGGGTTTTTTCGAGTGCTCACTTTATCCCGAACCGCCTGTACATGTTCTATAACACGTTTTAAATTGCTCAAAATAAAACTTCTGAAATGAAAATAAGATTTTAGACTATATAGTTCTTGTGCCAACTAGTAATTTAAGTTTTTCTAACCGTACGAAATTGACGTTATTTATTATAATTTTAACTGTCCGACTTACGATGCTGGGAAAACTGTCGTTAGATATATAAAAATATAACTCAGCTCTTCTGTCTCGGACACAATGAGAGCTTTATTCAATACCTATATTATCCTTGTATTCAATGTCATTTGTATGGCAGAGATTACGAAAATGTATTTTCGGTTACGAGCGTAGTCCATGGGTTGGAATCCTGGATATTTAAATTTAGTTACTCTCGTAAAGTTTAGCCACAGTCTCGTTTGTAACAAATTGGTTAGTATTACACAAGATATAATAAAATAAATAGTTATTTTAAATTTTTGAATTATTAGAATGGTTTGAATCCAGTTAATTCTTCGACACAGTGTAGCGAGGTGAATAAAATTGTGGCGCTTGCAACTAAAATATCAGAACGTTACAGGTTGTTTATAGTGGGTTTGGCTGAGACAAATATTTGTAGTACACTACACATTCAGAAATATATGTTTTGTATTTAAACACATTTACACGCTGTGAAATATTTTTACCAACAATAAATAAACAAATTTTTGGATTGGCGTTTATTTGCCATTAAATTAATATTCGAACAAACGAGGACTTACCAGAAAACTGATAATTAACTTTCTGACTTCACTGGAATTTGTACGTTTATGATGAATTGGCCTTATCGTCTTGGGATATCGGTTTAAAATGCGATCTGAAAAAAATAAAAATAAAACGCAGACTGAATGTTTTGACAAGTTAATAATATTTTCTGTTTGTTGTTCCTTGGAACACTGTAAGTTAAAATTTGCTAGACTGTTGGAAAGAAATGTATTATTACTTTAGGAAAGTAGAGCCTCCTCAATACTCAGCACAGTACGTATCTAGAAGACTGAATAGAGCTACACTACTACTACTTTTATTGACTCTCTCGTAGGTTTGTTTTATTTCAAATCTTTTCCGGTGCATGCAGCTACATCCAGTGTTTAACCTAATGAAGAATATTTGGTGCTTATTATCAGTGGCATTCTCGCACCTTCGTACACGTTGCTACTAAGGGAAAACAGTTCACAGATGCTGTTTAACTCCGTGATAAATAGACTGCCGTAAGTAGAGGTTACTTTGAAACTGTATGGGGTAGTAGGCCTATAGCACCACACGAAAATGTGAAACTCGTAATATGTGGTAAAAAATGGCAAAAAAAAAAAAAAAACAGCAACTTAACCAGGGCAGCCAAAGTAAGAAGTTTGTAATACACAGGCAGGTTTCGTTGTTTATCAACAAAAAATGGTACCAGAGCAAACATCTTAGTAAGTGAAAAGTTTCCTGTGCAGTGTTAAAGTAAACTTACGTTTCTTTTCATTACTTTAAGGATCATATTTGCAACAATTTTTATTAATTTTCATTTTAACGGACACAAAGTAACCGTACAACATATTTTTTGAGGGTCAATAAAGTTTTCAGCTGGATAAATAGAAACTATTTTAAAATATTAATGACTAAACAAATGAAAGTACTTTCTGAACAATGTCCGAGTAAAATTGCACACTTAATAATATATAAAACTTAATTTGCGAGTTCATAGATGGATAGAAAACATTAAATAAGATTTACCCATTTAAAATTTTTGAATGGAAATTGACGACAATATAAATATCATTGTAGAAAAGAAAATTGTTTTGAAAATTCTCAGCTTACCTTAAGAAAAATTTACTTAATCACGAACATTACCGATTTACAATTTCTTAATGCAGAGCAAGGCGTAGCAGAGGCAAAACACTCTCCACGTGTTCGAGAGGACCGGTGTTTGATCTCGGGCTCCAGTCGTACTGATTTCTGTTTTTCCAGGCTTATCGAAATCACTTCAGGCGAATGATGTGATGGTCATTAAACGAGCCACGGTCGACTCATATCTCCTTCCCCCGTGTCCGAAACAAGGCTTTACGCTGTTCGAAAGCATGTTAAGCGACCAAATTATATAAAAAATATATATATATATTCGTTACGATGAAGCTACTTTGCAATCTCTATATGTAAACTGAAGTGCCCCACTCACTCATTCATTCACTCATCAATGCACAGCTTAATCCGCTGGACCTAGAAACGTGAAATTTTCAGTGCAGCTTCCCCTCACGGGTAAGCACCCACTAAGGAATGATTTTTTGAAAATCGAAAATTGAAGGGGTGAAAAAGGCAAAACGTGTTTTCGGGAAATTCTCGATAACTCTCTAAACTGATGATTTATTATTAATATTTTAACTAAAAATATTGCCTAAGCAAATGTATATTTCAAAATTTTTCCATTTTTCGACATTCGGAAATTAAGGGGGTGAAAAGTCGTTACGTGTGTTTTCAATGAATCCTCTATTTCTCTTAAACCGCTTAAGATGTCGAGGCATTCTTTGCATAAGAATGGTTCTCATGTAAATGTCTAAAAATAATTTATAGAATTTTTAAAAATTCGTCCTTGAATGCCGGTAAAAAATAAAACGTGTTTTCGATAAATCATCCGTATCTCCTGAACAATTTGAAATATCGAGGTGGTTTTTGCTTTAAAATTAAGCTTACATAAATTCCTGAAAAGTAATAGTAGATGATATATCTACGTTCGAGCGCAGTGCCCATTTTCGTGTTCGAAATTGCACCAAAAATTAATTCCCTACAATTATCAAAACATTAAGGCAATTTGTTCACAATTTCTTATCAAGACATTTTTACATAATCACAGTAAAAGGAGATAAAACGTGTTGTTGAAATTTAAGGAGTCAAAATCACCGTAAAGGAAATTAAAGAAAATGAAAACCATAAAAATTCAACAAAAATGCAATTAACTGTTTTCAAATTTTGGTTTGAATTTTTTGAATAAACTGTAAACTTCCAGTAACTATTCCTAAAATAGAATTCTATTTCAAATTCGTGAAAATTTTCGTATAGAGTCAAAATACAATATCCTTGAAATGAATCTAAATCAAATAATTCAAGTGATACATCTTCCCAAATTCTTAGTTTTATCTTAGTTTTTATCAACTGCCTCTGCGATATTGAAATATACTTCTCCAACAAAACAATTAACAAAATGATCATTATAATCAATGTAATATTTAGCCAAGATTTCTATCACATGTTCTATCTAATAAATTAAAAAATAATAAAATTCATAAATTGTTTTGTTAAGCGATTATTTGACTGGACGCAGCACGAAGGCTGCTTCAGATAGGTACGATTATGGTATCTGTATGCTTATGCTATCCAGTTTCTGCTCCTTTTTAATTACGTACATCTTTGATTATTATGGTTGTGTTAGATATATTTCAAATCTTGGGTTAGATATATTATAAATTTTGGGTTGAATTGTTCCATAATTTATTTATTATTTTGGGTTGGGTTGTTTTACAGTTTTTAATTTTTTTATTCCAGATACTTTTTTACGAAATTTTCGTGGGCATGGTTATAAATTGTTGCTTCTAATCGAGCAATTCCATTATTCTTAGCTAAAACAGAACAAATTGTTTCTTTTGTTCTTTTATCGGGGCAATTTAAAAATATAGCCTATATAATATGGTTACCGAGTTGTTTATTTACCCCAGGACTTGTTAGATGGCAAATAAATTTACCGTAAATTTTAATTATTCTAGAATTAAAATTAATCCACGTTAAAGAATCTTTACCAACATAATTATTATTATTTACTATTACATTAAATGGTTCATTATATTTTTCTCCTTGTACACGAAAATTAAAATCATTTTTAAAATTTTTGATTTTTCTTCTTTGTTAAAAATGCCAGCAAAATCTTGTGTTATATCTAAATCTAATAAATAATAATGTTCTTTGGTTAGTTCTGTTAACATTTCTGGTAATTCTTTTAGTAATATTTCTAATTAAAAATTTGCTAATTCTATTTTACATGGAATAGCAACCGGATTTTTATATTTTTGTTAATAATTTTTACATATTTGCCAGTTATCTGTTTAACCCGATTAACTGTTTGTCTACTGTAATCTAATAAATAAGGAATGTTTGTATTTACACCTTATCTTGCTAACCCAAATTAAGAAAATATGAATCTTAAAATGCTATTATGACCGCCACAAGCTGATTTTTTTATAAGAAATGTATTATTTTTCATTTCCCCATCGCAATCTATATAATCATAATACTATCCCAAAAATGTTTTGCAATTGGCCTAAATTCTTCTAACCTCTCTCTCCATTTGTGTAAATAATATCTGCAACATTTTTAACAAGATTATTATTATTTAAATTTTCGGTAAGTAGCCATAACCCAAATCTTTCGTTAATCGTTCCAGAATGTTCTATTATAGAATATTCTTAATTAGAAGCACACATTTTATTTTTAGCTCCATTTATTGCAATTTTTTTAAATTTATAAATAAGTATCCAGAATAAAAAAAATTAAAATTATAAAACAGCCCAACACAAAATAATAAATTAATCATAAAGCAATTCAACCCAAAATTTGTCATATCTCTTACCAAAAATGTGCAATATATCTAACCCAACCTAAAATAAACAAAAAAATATGTAATTGAAAAGTAGCTGAAACTGGGTAGCTGAAAGAATAGGAATGTCATAATCGTACCTATGTGATTATAATTATCAATTTGTTAATTGTTTTGTTCGGGAAGAAGCTTATTTCAGTATCACATTAGCAGTTGATAAAAACTATATAAAATTAAAAATTTGGGAAGAGGTAACATTTGAATTATTTGATTTAGTTTCATTACAAGGATATTGAATTTTGACTCCACACGAAAATTTTCATGAATTTGAAATATAATTTAATTTCAGAAATAGTTACTGAACAATTAAATATATTGAAAAGAATTTTTAACCAAAATTATTTTAAAAAGTTAATAGAATTATTTTTTGCTTAATTTGTATGGTTTCAATTATTTTTATTTCATCTGCAGTGATTTGCAGTCCTTAAATTTCCACAATACGTTTTGTCTCCTTTACGGTGATATTGTAAAAATGTCTTCATAAAACATTGTGAACAAATTGCCTTTATATTTTCATTATTTTAGGGAATAATTTTTTGGTGTAATTTTGAGCACGAAAAAGGGGAGCTGCGTTTGAAAGTACATATTATATCCTCTACTAGTGATTTCAGGAAACATTCTCTTTTCTTTCAAGTTTGCGTACGTAAATATATACAAACCAATTTAAGGTAATTCGCAAATTAAATATGTACAGAGAATATGTATTTAAAAGTTAGTTACTCTTGTCTATAGTACATGCGGGGGAAGCCACAACGTTCATATACTAACAAATGTTTTCTATGCCGCAGCAAAATTGAAGCTGTGGAAAATAATGGTTTTAAGAGTGTGACGTAAGAACAGACGGCTTGTCTACATTGTCCACGTACAAGAATTAATTACAGCTCCAAAAGACATCTACTACACGCCACAGAGGGTATGCAAGAAAATCCTTTCACAGGGTTAGTCACGTCCCTCTGCGTAAGAATGGGAGATGGTAATTTCTCGTATTTCTGTCCGAAACTGAGGAGGATAAGGGCTGGCGGGAGTCCATGTACAACAAGCAGGAACTATTATGTGTGCACATCCGCTGTTGTTCGCCCCGGCTGCATCGCAGAGCACATGAGCGCCTAGTTATTTGCTGAGCTCAGCTGGCAAACAACGCGAACTGACCACTGAATGCGGGCGTTGGCATGTTAAATTAGCTGAGCCCGGGCGATCATGTGGAAAACAAGAAGGAAGCAACGAACGGGAGTGCCCGACATAAATCAAAAATGGTATGCAGGACCAAACACGGTGGTAGGGTGGCGATAAAAAAATTCCCGTGGGCATGTCAAAAGTGTATGAGTAGAGATAATTGTGTATCGCGAGATGTTTCTGTGCCAACAAACTCTTGAAAACGCGGTAGTTTCCTGCAGCATTTATGACTGGGTGATGTACATACAGTACGTCTGACACAACGGAGCTGTCTGCAACCAGTGACGAGCATCAAGTACTACAACTGTCAATAGCAGGATTATTATTGGCTCATTCAAATGGGGCAACAGCTCCACGTATAAGCGAAAGCAGTAATGTAAGATAACGTACGTTGCAACAGTTATTATAGCCCTAGGCATTAACGTATGAGTACCGTGAGCTGCGATAATTCTGTGACTATCAATTGGTTTTATTTTTGGGTTATTTGAGTTAGAAATTAGTAACTCTATTTCAGTATTGTAAACCACATATGGTGAAATATATAAATTGGTTAAAAGGGAAATTTGTGGCCACGGGATCCTATTTATGCTGTTTTTGAGATTTTAATTTTTTAAGTTCTGAACGGGAACACATATTGAAAATCCGTTACATACATATGTTGGAAATTGTTTGTACTGTGTAGCCAAATTTTTTAAAAACATAAGATTTTACAGATTTGACTAAATATTGACTTTAAGAACATTTAATTAAGTCGATAATTAGCTAAAATTATTGAAGTTTATGTTTTGAAAAAATTAGGCTACATAGTACAAACAGTTTTGAAAATTTCTATGTAACAGTTTTGCGGTATCCGTTTCCTCTCAGAATTAAGAAATGAAATTTGCTTAAGTAGCGTAAATAGGGACCCGTGGCCTTTAGTTACTACAGCTTATAAACTGCTTACTTACCGCCATAAGTCTGTAGTCAGCATTCTGCTTTCAACTGGGGCAAGATGAAGGCACACAACTGTCACATTTAGTACGCCGCCTTTCACGCACTTAAAATACGTTTCAATGTGTTCGTAAAAAGTTGTTTTACGATACTATTCCACCTTCGCCCAACATGCCAACGTACGAAAAGAAAACACACTACCGATAGGACATGTCATCGTTAAGAAGGGCCACGGTGGCCGAGAGGTCAGACCTCTCGCTTCTCACCAAGGCGATCCGGGTTCGATTCTTAGCGTGGTCGGTCCCCGGATTTTCGCATGTGGGAATCGTGCCGGACAATGCCGCTGGTCGACTGTTTTTCTCGGGGATTTACCACGCCCATTCATTCCGGCGCTGCTCCATACTCACCTCATGTCACTCTTCACCAGCGCTGAAGACCTCGATGTTAAGGACTAATTAATATCTCTTACTCACTCACTTATTGTTAAGACAATATGTCCATTAAAAACACCGTTTCTGAGAGCTCCAAAATAGCTCAAAAACGGTATTTTCAGACTGCAGTATTTAAAGAAGTACTTATCGGATATTTATGAAAGTCTGATAGAAACGTGCTCTGAACTTTGCAGTACTGAACTCTGCTTCCTCTGGTTCAGCGTTTGGCTCGCAGTGGCGATGTGACATTTGATACGCGCCTCAAGGTCTTCCTTACAGATCCTTCGCTTTTGAGCCTCTAACGCGTAGGTAGGCGGCACCCTTAAGGCCTCGCTCTCTTGTTTAGCAGTGGTTTCGAAAATATTTTTTGTAACGCAAATTAATAGATATATCAAAAATTCCTTTGGCAGTTTTAGCACTTATATATCAACGTTTGTATATGAATTTTTCTGTTGCAATACACCAAACTGATTTTTAGATTTTTTCCCCCGAAATAGTACACATTTTGTTGTGAAAATAAGCTAAAATGAAGCAAAATAATTATTTGCTCGCAAACGGTACATTGTTTTAAAAAATACTCTGGCAAAATTGTGTACCGTTTGACTGTACAATGTTTCAAATTTTTTTCAAAGCATTTTCTTAAAAAATATTTGAGTTATTTGGAATTTTTTGAAGTAAACGACAGATCGTAGCCTTAAGTTGAACCTCAAGGGATTACTAAAGTAAAAAAAAAAAAAACTGCAGGGTCACAGATCTTCGGGCAAGAGTACACCTGTATATTCTATTAGAAGAGATCGTGGAGAATCAAAATAATCTTTTCTGCCAGAGTGTTTTCCAAATCAGTGTAACGTCCTGCATATTGTATTTTGGGCGACGGTTATGTGACACGGCGTAGCTGTTCAATGCAAATACCACATGTTCAGTCCGTAGCACACCAGAAATAGCATTGGCCCAGTCAAGTGTTGATTCACCAGGGACGAAAGTAATGAGCTGGAACTGAACATGTTTAATTGATATGTGAACTTTCCCCACAAAAGTGTATATCACAATCCCTATTTATCAGGTATCAACAACTGTTAATTGGCTGCTTCATGCCACAATGGAGCACAAAGACTGATCTTACAGTTCGTTACTTCTTCGATAATAGGTCAGCACGTGTGAAATAAGTCGACGGCCAAATCGACATGAAGGATCAAATATTGGTAAATAGTTCATTTTCAAGTGTAAAACACTGCGCATTCTCTAGCATACTTTCAAATGTATTAATTTAATATATTAAGTTTAAAAAATAAATTTAAAAAATTATGTAAGACTGAGAGACTCCTATAACTTTTCTTTGACGAATTATATAACACAGACACTCAAAATTATCTTACCTAATCCTAAAAATTACTTGTTTATAGCGTCTATATATATATATATATATATATATATATATATATATATATATATATATATATATATATATATTTGATATTTTAAAGAAATAAATCAATTATTTGAAAAATAAAAAACATCTTTCTGATAAAAAATATTTGGTACTTCCGGTTTAAAATAAGTAATAATAGCGTAGGCTTATAAGTATTACAAGTATTATGTTACATTATTATATTATATTACAAGTATTTACAATTTAGAAACATTTTGGAAGATAAAAAAATTTTTTTCTAATATTTTGCGTACACCATTTTGTCTCTCCATACCCACTTTGACCTTATATATATGAGTGTGTATATATAAATACACACACACGCAGACATTTATTTTCAGAAAAACCTTTGCGGGCGCACGAACTACCCACCAAGATTTTATCGGAATCGGTTGAATTGCAAAGGAACACACACGTTACAACAATCATACTTAAACGATAGTACTGTAAATTTCAGATGTCTCTGTCAGTGCAGAAGGAGACCAGACATATGCTGCGAACCACACACAAACGTTACATTCCTAGTAATTGCAGTTCTGGAAATCCCTGGTCGCTGATGTGAGTAGGCAACCTAACTGTAAACAAGCACACCATCAATTACGCTAGCTATTCCAGGTACCAACTGACATCGTTCGAAGAGTGGAAGCTTGGCGTGATGCTGGAGAATGTTGTATGGAGAGTTAAAATTCTTCTGGTAAAGAGAGGGAGAGACGTTTTTAGTTGGACTTTTCTCATTGCTTTCGTTGACTTAAAACATGCAGGGAAGAAAGTGGAGTTTAACGTATTGTCGATAGCGAGGTCATCAGAGAAAAAAATATTTGGATCGGCCACACAGGAAATGGGGAGAGAGTCGGCCATAGCCTGTAGCTAAGGACGTTTCCAAAAATAACCTGGAGTGGTTTTGGTAAACAATTGGAGACCGGGAATAAAATTTTTATCCTGTGCTTTTTCACCAGGATTCGAAAGAAAGGAACGAATAATGGATAGAAAGGTTAAAATATTATCAACTTGGTTATCAGTAAAAAGATGATGTTAACACTTGAAGTACAACAATTTCGAAAAATCATCAATTTAAAACACGAAAAAAATATACGTGAAGAGTCAGCAGATAATCTGTTAATTTTGCGTGATGATAGCTTATAAACAAGTAAGTCGAAAATGTGTTTTCAGTTTTAAACTTAAAGTGAATCATAGTGAGTGTAAAGCTTATTCTGAACATCAATAGCTTTAAACAGACAAAAAAATAGTTTATTTTTAGCAACAATACTCTCAACAGGGTTAAAAGAATGAAAGACGAAGTAGTTTTATAATATTATTGAAAAATTATTAGTTTTTCGATTCTCATATTAGTATTATCCCCACTGTTATTCACTTTATGGAAAAGTTGAAAACGCATATTCCACTAATTTTTTTAAAAGCTGTTACAGCGTGAAATTAACACACTCCCGACATAACCATACTGTATTTGTTAAGGATTATTACTATAGTAAAAATAACATTTTAAAACCGAACAAAACTTTTTTTTTCTGAGCTCTTTATTTGTTATGTCTTGAGGTTTCCTACCCTGGAGGCGTTATTATCGCTGGCGAAAGCCACGCGGATAATACTCAGCAGCAGTGTAGCAGCAGATGGCGAAGGCCTGCGAGGTTCGCTCATTTCCGTCGGCAACTGTTCCCCAGCTGTTGTTCCTTAATAGACGGAACAACCTCTAAAAACGTTGTGCGGTAGACGTCACTTGTTGCTCGAGGAAGATAACAGCAAGCTCACCTCTTCCATTTCACCCTTCACCTGCCCCCTTCCTTCAGATGAACCTTAATTTTCCCTCGTTGGTCGTCGGTTCGTGCGGCTGCCTCTTAAGGGTGCACACGTGCTAGCTAGTACCAACTTGACACGATGAAGAAGTCGCTAGATGCTACTGTGTTGCTATCTGTGTTTCATGATATCTCATGTACCATTAAATACCTTATTTTACAATACCGGACACTTCTCCCGGTACACACTACCCTTAATTATCTACTCAATACCTTACTTAATTGCGTTAATAAACGTCGACAGAAGTTCCATAACAGAATTCTGTAGCAAAACGTCTATGCTGTGTACACACTATCACTGTTTACTTCTTTGTTTCATTACTTAAAGGAGAAATACATATTTGCGATGTTGGTTGTTATGTTCCGTACATTACAGCAGTGTCGAAAACTATTTCATAACAAGACTTGCACGTATTTGTCAAATCAGTTAACTTATCTAGTATTATTTAGGTTTTGAATCATCCGGCGGTCGCGTGTTCGGTACGAAACAAGAATTTTATTTCTAACGAAAGCATATTGGCAACCCCACTTGCGTACTTCACATGCGCGGTGACTGAAACCGTGCACTTCTCTTGCTCGTGAATATACACTACATAGGACGGACTCTATCTGTGAAATTATGTACGGAATTCTGTCTGAAACCAGCTTAGTTGCGGTACACACTGTCGCAATGCTAACTTGTACTGAATTAGGTACGGAATTCTGTGCTAAATTGAAGACAGCGTGTACCGTGCTTTGGCATTGCAAAGAATGGAAATCGTCGACGTAGTGAGAAACCATTTAAAATGTGGCATAGAATAAAATGTATGTACTGTTCTCTGTGGAATTTTGTATGTATTTTTATGGTTATCAAAGATACATACAGTACACTGCTGATCTCAAACAAGTATCACTAGGATCGGTAGAAAAAAAAAACGTTTCCAGTAATTAGAGTGTTAGGTATTGTTATATAAGTTATTTGGTACCATTCACAGTGGAGGAGAAACAAATGATCAGGTACTAGTATATGCCTTTCACTGTAAATTTAGTAATCGAACATTCTTATTTAGATATTTACTCAGCCTATTCACGTACTATTTTCATCTAATGCAGATTTGAACATTGTCACGTGTTCTATTTTTAATTTACAGTGTTTCTATTTATTTGTGGCGGAAATAAGATTGTGTATCCATGCGTTCACTTTGTCGTGAATGGCCTATATTGAGATTTGAATTGGGAACCACCGTTCAATTAAGAGCGTTCAAGCTTAATTCATAAATTTTTATTTGTAAGAAATGATGAAAGTTATTTAGACTATATTTGGGACTACAATATCCTTCCATGGATTTTTTTTTAGACTGATAGTAGTATTTCTAGAACGGGTTGCTAGAGTCACAATTTACATGTTACGGTATCATACACCCAACGAAAAAACGACGCATTTTCTGAAATGAGAGAATTTCGACTGTGACTATACTTTACGATTACTTGCATAACGTTATAAAGCATAAAACAAATTACATTTATATTTACAACAAACTGCAGAAGTACTATATTCTAATTTTCAGGATATTTTAAAATAAAATAGAAGTTTTTCTTTGTGTTTTCAAAACTGTTACCAAATACCCTGTCACCTCTTATACAAGTGTAAATTATTTAATTTTGGTGTTTCGGTCTCAGTAGGGTTTATGATAAATTTATATAAAACATTTGACTTTTATATGTCGTTCTGGGGATACTATAAATGATGACATTTTCGGTAAGGAAAATACTGTATTTGCAGGTTATGTTTCTTAGAAATAGTGGTATACAATTTTAAGCAGCAAGTTTGCAGCCACTGAGTTTAAATAACGAATCAAATTTAAAAACTAATTTCACGTTATTATTTTTAAAGATAATTTTTCACACAAATGTATTATACGTGAAATATCCAGCAGAAGACTACCAAATAAAATAAATTTACTAACTTTTTAATTATTTTGTCCTTAACACTTAAAATGTAAATTGGGTTCATGATCGTCATCTTCAGGTTTACAGTCACTTATATTATTATAATGTACACTGATGACTTCCGAACATGATTTTGTTTTTTATAGTTTTCTTCAGTCCACAGCATATTTATTACATTAAAATAAATACTGTTAAGAATATATTTACCTGACTCGTGGTAATTTCCTCCAGTATATTAAAGCATTGTGCTTTATGAAATTATGATGGGACCGAAAAAATTACGTTATATGCGGGAAAATGTTATATACAGGAATGTTATAAAGGAGTTATTCTGCATTAACTTTTACGTAAAACACTGAAGCTTATAATTAAATGAGTTTTTTTAACTGGTCCATTAAGACTCCACTGTCTGATACACTCAAAAGTATCAGCTGTATGGTAATTGGCTGCTACGCCAATTAGCAGTCAGTTTCACCCCAGACAATATAGCACGGGTTTCGGTAGTAATTAGGGAGTTGGTAATTTTCGCAAAAATACTTTTACATAAACTTGTTTCAATGCATTACGTGCACACGTGTAGCTCCGCTTCGTGGTCCATTGTATGATCTTACAGCATCTTGGGATTTCACACGCCAAACACAGACGTGTGGTGTCACAGTAACCGCGTTCTGATTGACACAGTCAAATCAGTGACGTCACCGCACAAATACACACTACCAATAACCACGAATCAGACCTACAGATATGCACAGAAGGTAATTTGGTGCAAAAATATACTCGCGAAAACTACCAGCCCCTTATAAACCGTTTACATGAATGTTTGTTACTGGCTGAAAATCCTTCAGGTCGTGTCTAATGAACTTATTTTACAAAAAAAAAATTGTTTTGAGCATACTCGAATGTAAGTGCATGTTGCCTGCTAGTAACACATTAGCATTATTTTCTAAATGGAACAAATAATTAAATATCGCTACTGGCTGTCGGATTGTGAAACCATACTCACAAAATTTCAGTTCACTGACCACGAAACAGTAATTTAGAACCATTAGCAAAAATCAATCAGTTTGTACGTAGTTTTAAAGTATTTGTGCAATCACTGTTTTGGATTTTTTAAATTTAACACTGAAGAACACATAATTAAAACTTTTAATTTTGGAAATATTGTATTCACTCTTCAATTTAGGTTTATAGAACCTCCAATTTTCTTACATATTAGATTGAAAAAATATGTAGACACCATTATTTGCTTAATGCATTTTACCGCAGATTTTTTTTTCTACACAAAAATTAAAAAAAAAAAAAAAATGACGACCATAAACAATTGCAAACCACGTTCTTATTTTTGTCAACAGAATTCGCACTGTAACGAAAACAATTCAAAATTGAAGTTGTTTCTTTTTTTTTTTTTTACAATTTGAGCTATTTAAGCGGGTTTTGCGGCACTAGTTTGTTTTCTTTCCACACGACAGTCATGACCTTAATTTAGCTACGTTTATTTGCAAGTTCACTGAGTAATTCTAGTGACGTTGTAATGTATGCTAATTTCCCTTACTACGCGAACTCTACTAAAAAATAAGCGAGTAGTTTACAAATGTTTGTACGGTCATCTATTATTTTTCCTCCTTTTCAGCAGCATTTCCGTGGCTAGGAAAAAATATTACATAAAAATATCTGTTAAATAATTGGTTCTACATATTTCTTTCAATACATAAAGAAAAGAAATGTTTAGATTTTGAAAACATTTAAAAATTCGTAACACGAGAAGTAAATATCCGGTTTCAATAATGTCAAGTCTAATTGTATAATCTGCATAGTTAAAAAATAGAATGATTCAGAATTGAGATTTTAAAACCAGAAATAGATGGTCTGACTTTTACTGAAGGTCCTAAATTATTGACTCGCAGTGTATCATAAATGTTTATCGGTACATCAAATGAGTCCTGCGTGAGAAAGAAACACAAGAGATGGATGGATATAACAATAAAGTTTTCTCCTTGGTACATATATTTACGGTTACTTAGCATATGCCCTTTCAAATACGACAGTTTCGATGTCAACCTGTTTCGGAGAGGGTGTGGAAAAAACGCTCTCTCTTAACTCTTTCAAGCAGAGAGAAGCTTTTATTTTCAGATCTTGCATATAATTCAACTTATGCTTTAAACTGTTGCTGTGTTATGAAGGTGTCGTATAGTCCTCAGAACCAATTATAGACGACATCTTTCTTAATATGTTTGGCAGTTGAAGTTAGTTAACTTAACAACAGCTCCCACCACAAATTGCGTTTGCAGGTGCTTGACGTCATTCACTAGACGCTGAAACTTTAAATAATCTGTTCATTCAGTATACCTTGCCTACAGACTATTGTTAGAGACAAGAAAATTTCGCGGGTTCGCTGACAGTATTGGCTAATCCCCAAGAATATCAGCGTACTCCAGAAGATCACAACTGCACACTGGTTGTTCGCTAACACAGAGAATGGGCACGGATTTGGTTACTTTCTTATTATTGGCTCAGAATCCCCTAGGAGGTGTTATATGTGTCAAGGACCAATTGTGGAAGAGACACTATATTACTCTTGTTTGAATTATAGCATGTACCCGAAGCAAAACGCGAAGTTTTCAGGTCACCAACTATAGACCTTGAAAAAAAAACGTTAGTTTATTTGGGTTTGATATATTGTTGTCAAAAAAAAGAGGAAGGGACAGGAAGAGAAAGAGAGAGAGAGAGAGAGAGAGAAATAGAGAGAGAGAAATCGCGAAATGCTCTCGTATCTGAGTAGCAGTCCAAAAACTGTACCATATTTTAATGTATAGTATATACTGATGACGTTTATGTGAACGACTAAATTGTTTGCAGACAAATGAAAACTTTTAATACCAACGTACCACAATTTGCAACGATTCAGTTCAAATATGCAAACACGAATAACGAAACAAGAACACCGGGAATGTTTTTGCCTATATTTACTCGTACACACTCTGTGACGTTATTTGTTCTAAGCCTTCGCACATTTCTGTGGTGTTTGGGTAAAGAGCTATAACTCGAAAAAATAGAAAATAAATAAGTAAAAAATGCGAGTCAAATACAGGAGCACATTATACAGAATGATTAAAAAGTCCTGATACACTGTTAACTATTGTACTTTTTTATTTCCAGGGAGAACAACACAGTAATTAAAGGTCATCTTAGGATGTGAAAGTAGTAGAGTTCAATATGTCCTCCATTGCTTCAGAATGATTCATGTGTATAGCGATGAATCGGAACTTTTGAATCAACCTGTACAAGTTATTTTCTACGTCTGGGTAAAATGATGTAATTCTAGTGGATAAGGGAAAAGAAACAATTAGACTTGGTGGTTCGTATACTCCTATTATACCCAATATGTCTTCAAATATTCTTCTTCAATTTATTCAAAACACAAATTTTTGACTTGTCTCACTTAACCCAAACATCACAGGTTTTTAAGACCGTATAACCTGACAGTAGTTAGTTCGCTTATTGATTATAATTTAGTTTGAACACCAATAAGGTGTACTACACTGTCTTCTGTGATTAGGTGACCGCTGTTTTAATACATCTTTGACGGCTGCAAGCCAGCAATAATTAAGGAAACAAGTCGTGGTTGTATCACCTGCTACCCACGGTACGGTTTGAAGCTAACAGATATTCGACTTTGGTCAGTGCATACATAGGACTGAGATTTCTAAGCTGTTGCCAGATGAATACGCGAAATACTCGTATCTCTACTGACGGTAGGTATTTTATAGTTAAGTTCATATCACTGGTTTGAAAAGTATTATCACGCAAACTATTCGACAAGATCACTAGTCAGATAAACACTGGAATCCATTTCGCTGTCAGATATTGACGATAAATTTGTTGATCTCTAATCATTATTTATTACACGCACACTGGAGATCTCACCGCGTCCGTAAAAATATTACAGGAGAATAGGGGTAAAAATAAAAATTTCTTGCTTTTATTTGCCACCGGCGGCACGTTGCAAAGTAAACTGTACTTTTATCGTTGTGGTGATGTTTGGTTCGTACTAATAGTTCGGCCAGCAATAGCTGCTAAAATTAATTACATCAAATGCAATATACTCTATTTACGTGCAATTTTGATATCGTTTAATTGGACAGTTTGAAATCACGGAAAGTCATATTCGATGGAGCCAAAGGGCAGAACTCTGTGTAGCCTCGTAGACGGGCAGTATTGACTATTTGGTGGCGCTGCAGCCTATGAACAAATATTCGGAAATTCACGGGGTTTGTGGATGTTAGTCTGCGGTCAGTGAACCCTTAGAAAACTGGAAATATACCTGTGAAGGGTTGATCAGTGGCGGCCAGTGGATTGCTAACGGGCAGGTGACTGTACGGTGTTTTCTGATAGTTGATTGTTACGGTCTCCTATGTTTGATGAAAATACTTCTGCACGAGTTGATTTAATTGCCTTACGCGCAAATTTGCAGCTCTGCTTCATGGTAAGTCATTGGATAGTGTTAAAATTTACTGGTCTTAACGTTTTACTACAAATCGCAGACGTGTGGTACAGCAGTAAGCTTATTACGATTGGTACTGTAAAATGAGATACGTCTTTCCACAAAGAAACACTGCTATTAACAATGTAGAAGAACTGCAGATGTGCACGCACTGCATTGAAACAAGTTTATGCAGATACATTTTCGCCAAACTTAGGGATACCTATTGTTTGTACAGCCAATGACACGCTGGTTGGCTGATTATTCGTGAGAGGTCACAAAAGGCTCACTAGCCAATAAAATATTCGTGGTCATTGTTAAAGCTATGAGTAGAGCCATGAATATCTCGCGAAAATTATTTTTCCCCAGTTTGTTTCAGTCTCTTGCGTGCACATCTGCAGCTCTCGCTTCGTGATTATTGTCAGTTTGTCTATGTGAAGTGACGTCTCTAATTTGACTGTGCCGATCACAAGGTTGCTGCTACACCACACGTCTGTGATTTTCTAGTATAACCCCAAAAACGTGAGAGTTAAAACATCCAATCACTGACTATGAAGGAGAGCTGCAGATGTGCACGTAAGGGCCACTGGGGAAATATTCTTTTCGTGAAAAGTTCATGGCCATAACTGTGAGTTTCTTGGGAAATTATTTTGAACCATTTTATTTCAGTGCCTTAAGTGCACGTCAACAGCTCCGGTTCATTGATATTAGTTGCGTGTTTTTTCCTGACTTGTATCTCTTTTGACTGCATTAATCACAAAAATGTTAGTGTGACATCATACGTTTGTGATTTACCAGTAGAATCCCAATACATGAGAGAGTTAAAAAATATAATCACTGACCATGTAGAAGAGCACATAACTATTGAAACCAAATGATGAAAATTCTTTCCGCCACAAACTCGGGGTCATTGTTATAAGGCGCGATCATCAGGAATGTACTGTTCCAAAAATCTATAGTCCAAGCTTTGCAACAACCCACCGACCACCACTGGAGCTGTATGCAAACCTCATGCGTGATAGAAACATTCTTTAACATACAATTGGAAATTATTACATGTAATACGTAAAGCGTCGATACTTTCACACTATACAATACAAATAGAATTCTCGAAGGTCACAGCACTGTCTACTGCTAGACTTGCTTCTTATGCTACGGTATTTGCGTATTATGAATAGGAAACTTCAAATTTCGTGTTGTTACCTTACAGCAGATTGGACTTAAGTTACCGTGTACTGATGTATCTCTGACTTCTTCTGTTGCCCGCGTCGAATGATTGTTTCAATCAATGAAACATGTCGAAAAATGGCTTCTATCCTGTAATGTGGACACACAGAGATGCAGCAAATAATCCCAAGGAGTCTACCCGGGAAAGTATGAGTCAACGAATTCCACCTTGACGCCAAACAATAATGCGAAATTTGCCCGTCTCTACTTATGAGAATGGACCGAAAAATTTGTGAATTCTTTAGACAGATTTAGGCAGAATCCAAACGCATCTACATTAATTTTACGATTGCAGTTGGATCAAAGTTCATTAGACACGCCCTGGGCATCTTTCAGCCAATGAGTGACCTTCAAGTAAACTAGGACCGAATCTATCCTGTCATGTCTGGGGTCAAACTGGCCGTCAATTAGGGTAACAGCCAATGGTTAGTCTCTGACACTCGAGAATTTATAAGACAGCAGAGTTTAGCGTAAAGGTCACAGCCTCGCGAATTTTGCTTCTACCTACTTATGAACAACGTTTTCTGAAAGCATTTCTAGAAACAATTTATTCGGTATTTTAATGCTTACCTTATTCAATTTGCTATGATTTAATTCTTTCGTGTATTCTAAACGTCAATTATTTTAATGATCTTTGGATATACTTAGTAACACAAGATACTATTTTCGTGGCAATTCTTAGATCGTGTTCGTGACTAAAAGCTAATATTCGGTGAAATTTCAAATATAAAACCTCTTTCACTATTGTAATGAAACACGTACACTTGATACCCATAATCTAATTTCTTAGGAATTTTCAACGGCAAAGCGGCTTAGAGCGTAACGTTATCTCATAGGATTAGCAAGCTATCTAGAACATAAAAACCCATTTAGTCTCTTTCTGCTTTCGAGAGATCGATTCAAATAAATTTAATTTGTGCTTGCACTCTAACGGGACTCAATCCCCACATTTTCATATTAATATATTATGTATAAATATTTACGTATGTTTTGAAGTGCCAGTTGGCATATATAAAAACAAAAAATAAAATACATTTGTATTTAATAAACAATGCTGAATTTTAAAATGAAAATTTTAAAATTATCAAAAATTTTTCAAAATACAAAAAAATATATTATTTTGTTTTTATATATGTCAAATCATACCCTACAACACTGTTATATAGTGTGGATTTTTTCAGTTTGGTATGTCAGTTGGTTTTAGTGGCGTACTTAAAACCTTAAAGTCCAAATTTTGACGTCTACTACTCATTACGCAAAAATTATGAGAGATAGAAAAATTTCCTAAGAGGAAGATTTAATCACAATTATATGTATAAAATAAGAAAAAAATATCTGGTACAAATATAAAATAAAATAATACGTTGAAAACTGAGGTGAACCGCGCCCTTAAGGAAATGCTGTCAGCCTATGAGAAGCTGTTGCCTGCTTGAGTTCACAGTTATTCTGCATGTCAGTGAACCCGCGAATAGTTCCCGCCTCTATACGCACGAATTCCACGTCGATTGTCATATTGGCCGCAGCGTCAAATAGGAAATGTGTGTGTGTTTGCAGCTTCGACGTGCGTGGCCGTAACTTCGGCAAGGCGAAGCTGTGGTCGTCGCCGGCGGCTTTCGGCCAGCGCGCCTACTTCCGCACAGCGTCGACGCCGGCACAGCTGTTGGTCGACGACCTGCGGCTGGAAGACGAGGGCGTCTATCGCTGCCGCGTCGACTTCCGCAACTCTCCCACACGCAACCTCAAGATCAACCTCACCGTCATCGGTGAGTAGTCGCTCTATCGCAAAGGTTAATTAATTATCAAGTACAGGTAGTTTTCGCGACAAGATTTTAGCATCACTTCGCATTTCATTCACATCTGCAACTCTATTCCATGATTATTGGTAGAGATGATGGAATATCGCGAACATTTTTTGTACAACATACCCTTGAAAACATTGTGGTTTCTTGCTACATGTATAATTCGGTGATATACGTATGACACAACGTAGCTATCTGCAGACTAATAATAGAATTACTGCAACATCGGGATATTTATTGGCTCAGTCAAATGGGGTAACAGCTCAACGTACAAGCTAAACTCCGTAATATTTTGACAAGCTGAACTTCGCAAACTGTCAAGATTTTCTGCGATAAACCATCATCTCTTGTTATTGATAACGACTGGACATTTTCGCGAATATATTTTATCATTAGTTCGCTTCAATGCCATACGAGCACATTACCAGCTCTGCTTCATGGTAAGTTATTGGATGTTTTTAATTCTCAGCATCTGCTAGCCTCACATTTGTCGCGGTTGCCTTGTTCTGGTTAAAACAGTCAAATGAGTGACGTAACTGCACGAACACATACTGCCAGTTATCATGGATCATAGTTGCACTTGTGAACGTAAGGCATTGAAATTAATTGCTGCAAATATCTTTTCGTAAAAATTTCGGCTCTTTCATTATTGGCTGTGTGAATTTGGGTGGAGAGGTGCCCCATTTGACTGTGCAAACTAGAACACGTCTGTGATCTGCGGGTAGAAGCCCGTTATTATCCGAGTTAAGAACATCCCATCTCTGACCATGAAGCAGAGCTGCATGCGTCCACGCAAGTCATTGAAACAAAATTGTACAAAAATATTCACGCGAAAACTTCCAATCTCTTTTAGTAATAGTTAGGGCCACGAAATTTACGCTCAAAAAAATTTTGTCCCAGTTTGTTTCAGTGCCTTACGTGAATATCTGCAGCTCTGCTTCGTCGTTATTGGCAGCGTATCTTTGCTCAGACACGTTTCTCATTAGACTGTGCCAATCAGAAGGTTACTGAAACACCACGTTTATATTTGATTTTCGGGTAGAACCCTATGACACGTGACAGTTTAAACAACCAAATACTGACTGTCAAGGAGAATCGCAGATATGCACTTAATGTACTGAAACATTCTGGGGCACAATTCTTTCGAGGAAAGTTCGTGGCTACAATTAGACCTACACTGGAAGGCTAAGAAGAGGAACGATTTTTCCACCGTTCGGTTTCAATACGTTTCTGTTCATGTCTGCAGCATTGCTTCATGGTCAGTGATTGGACGTTTTACTCTTACTTACAGGACCGTAGAAAAGAACGAAGGAGGTGGGGGGAGTTGCGAAAGGAATAGTGCCCCTGGCTCCATCGTGAATGGGGCCTCGGCCTCTTGTCCTAAACTTTGAGGGAAAAAAGTTAGATTCTTTCATTTTCCAGCTGTAAAATACGTCTGTATTAGGAATGGTACTATATTTATATTGCTGGAAGGATCTGCAACATACTTTATAATGTTGTTTATACAAAATTTTCCATTAATTATAAATAGTGATAAAATTACTCGCAAATAATTGTTCATAAGATTTCATTTACACGTTAGGGGCAATAAACAATTTTCTGCCCCCAGACCCCAGAAACCTTTCTGCGGGCCTGCTCATTTGTTTAGGTGTTCTACTGGCAAATCACAGACGCATTACGTCACAATAACATTATTATTATTGGTGCAGTCATATGAATAAGTTTCTCAAGTCAGTATCTATGAAGCAGAGCTGCCAAACTGCACGTAGGGTATTGAAACAAAATGGTTCTCAAACCTTTCTGCAACAAACTAGTGGCTCTATCAATCAAATATCCTACAACGACGTTTTGTAAAGTCATAATTAAAAGGCCAGGCAAGTAATTTGTTTCTACCTACCTCCTGCAGAAGCGCTGTTCCTTCTCAAGTAAAACACTGCTTCTTGGGCAACTTTTGTTTTGCAAGTGCTATAAATATAAATACAGGATGTTTTAAAACAATTGTAACTGAATTGGTGACATATCCGTATAAAATAAATATCACAGAGTATATAAACAATTGCGCATTTTAGCCACATACGACCCATAGTCTCTCTTCCTGGGATTCCTTACACAACAATGTGTTCCACTAGGTTTCAATTTCAGTTACCATTTGTTTTAAACACTCATACAATAGTAATTTAAGAATGGGGACGTGATATACGGATAATTAATTCGACAACATTAGATTTTTTTATTAATTAACAATGTACAGAATAAACGAAGTCTGCTTGCATTTGCAAAAATATGGGCTTATGGATAAATAGATGTTATTAATATTAAATTCAAAGTGCTACACATTTCGAATATAAATTTACTAGCTGGCCGGATGCGGCTTTGTCCGCGTGAAATCAATAACCGTGAACTATAAATTGTCTTAGCTCAGTGTAAAGAGCGCGCAATATGCTCGTATGATGCCATAGTAATTCCCATCTCAAAGGTTTGCATGGGATACGAACCCGTAACCCCACCCCTTCCACACAAAAACTTTATACAATACCTGAGTGAATGTTAAAGGCATGCCGTGATAATTCTTTCGTATGTAGTGGCTACAGTCCAAAGAGGTTTTATTAATGAGTAGGTTGGCAAAAATAAATGACTGTTGAATTATTTATCCGTGATCATTTTCCTTTTCTCGGGAGACTGTAACATTTTACTGCTTTTCACATACTTAATTTTCGAATTTCATAGAAACCTGAATTTGATTTGTAGATATTTACATAAGCTTCATTCTTATCAAAAAATCATCTCGATAGCTCAACGGATATAAGCGGTACAGATTATTATTTGAAATCACATATTTTATTTTTTTAACAGCTTTCAAGGACGAATTTCGAAAATTCCTGAAATTACTTTTTTTATATTTACGTAAGATTTATTTTAAAGCGAAAACCATTTTAATATTGCCACTGGTTTAGGAGATAAGTGGGATTAATATAAAAAAACACGTTTTGTTTGTTTAAGAGCTTACAAGGACGAATTTCGAAACATTGTACAAATACTTTTTAGATATTTACTTAAGCATATTTAAAAAATCATCTCACTGTCTGAAATGGTTTAAGAGAAATAATCACGGATTAATAAAAAACACATTTTACGTCTTTTCACCCACTTAATTTTCGAATTTCGCAAAATCGAAAAATTCGCAAATACGCATTTCTTTGGGCAATTATGTGAAGTTAAAAAATTTATGATAGATTTCCCGGTTAATGAGACATTAGGGATTCTTTGAAAACATTTTTCACTCCCTTAACTATCGAATTTTGAAAAATCCCTTTCTTAATGAGTGCCTACGTGCCAAGGGGCAGCTTCCCTCAAAATGTCATGGTTCTAGGTCTAGCGGTTTGGGCTGTGCGTTGATGAGTGAGTGAGTGAGTCAGGACACTTCCTTTTATATATTAAAATTACGTGATATCTGGCGTAGTTTAAGCCTAGCACTCATTTTGTAAAAAAAAAAAAGTGAAGTAAAGCCTTAGCAAAAAAATCTACTATATGGTACGGTTATTCTAAATATCGTGTAATTCGTATCAAATTTTAGATCATTCAACAAATAACTTTTGACTTCTTAGCAATTTTACTCGTAAAAGTTAACTGTGCGTCATGAAATTCATTTTCTTTTATGATGCCCGGGTTTGCGCGCGTGGAATAATTTAATATAAGCAGCAACCTCTGTTAAAAATATTGGTTAGTTATTGTACTCTCTTTTCATGCCATATTTGCATTAATATGTTTCAAACAATGATTTTTGCGCCAAAATCAGTCTCTACAAACCCAAATGACTCGACTGTCACGTCTCAATCTTCCAGCCATGCTTTAATATGTGCGTATATAACAGCACAATAATTCACGTCGCTAAGTCTTACAAGGGATACGACGCCAAAACCTCCCACGCCGCAGACTAATATAACAGAATAAATAGTGGTATTTATTTATTCTGTGCTAATGTCATTCGAAACGAATTCTTCAAGGTTGGTCGTGAGAATTTTGTGTGTACCAAAGAGGTTTATTTATGAATGAGGGTGGGAAAAAGTAATAACTTTTGAATTGTTTCTCCATGGTTGTGATGACTTTTCAGGAGTTATGTAACATTTTACTGCTTTTCACCCCCTTTATTGTCTAATTTCATAAAACCCTGAACCGTATTTCTAGATATTTACGTAAGTTCATTCTTATTAAAAAGTCATCTCGATATCTCAACGGATTAAAAAGATACAGATGATTAATTAGAAACAGGTTTTATTAATTTATTTTTTTAATTGTTTTCAAAGTAGAATTTCGAATAATTCTGAAATTACGTCTTAGATATTCCTGTAAGCTTCATTTTGAAACAAAAATGATCTCGGCATTTTGAGGGTTTAGGAGATACGGATGATTAATTGGAAACATACATTATTTTTTAACGTCTTATTAATTGAAATTTCGAAATATTCGGCAAATGCTATTTAGAAATTTACGTAAACATCATTCTGAAGAGAAAAGTTACCTCGGTATCTTAACTGGTTTGATCGGGATAAAGGTTTGACGAAAAAAACATTTTACGGCTTCCCCCTCCCTTAATTTTCGAATTTCGCAAAATTAAAAATTTTGCTAATATTAATTTGTTTGGACAATATTTTAAAGTTAAAAAAACAATTATAGCTTTCAAGATTAATGAGATATCAGGGATTTCTTGAAAACTCATTTCACCCTTTTTCGCTCCCTTAGTTCTCGCATTTCGAAAAATTTCTTCCTGGTGGCTGCCTACTACGGGTTAATGGGAAGCTACCCTCAAAGTTTCATGGTTCTTGGTCAAGCGGTTAGGGCTGTGCGTTGATGAGTGAGTATTATACATGTATAATTTATAAAATCACATTTACGAACACAAAATCACGGTTTGCAAATATAGTACGATTAAACATTTTTTCCCAGTTGACTTAAAAATTTGAATAGCCTACGTAAAATTCATGAGCCTGAATACTGTAGTATCCGTGTTTGTATCGTCAAAAGTTTCGTAAATTTTTAAAACATTTAGCACTGCGGTGATAACGGATAGAGAACCGTTTTCATTTCATCGTGATAAATTTAATGTGCATGAAAAACAAGGAAGGCGAGAGAATACGTAACATGAGGTGTGATACGCTGACACCTTGAAAGGTCAATAGCAGAGACAGGAAAAGGTCACAAGTTCGTTTTTACGAACCGTGATGTCTTTTTTACACTCCAGGGTACATGCATTTTCCATCAGATTGTTCCGTTTCATGTTCCAAGTTCCCTTTCATACCTTTATGATGCACTTCAGAAAACCAACCTGTCACCGTTTTTTACAATTGCTGATTCAATGAGAATATTCTAAATTGAATTAAATGCTATCTTGATACATTGGCTGTATGACAAACTGAATAATTTTAGACGAACGTCATTGTGAATGAATATTGTTTGGTCGTTTGGTGAAAACTCACATTAAATTTGAATATTTTGGTAATTAATATAAACAAAAGATAAGACAGTGTTTGTAGGACAGTACATAAAAAAAGGGATAAAATTGCAAAACTTCACGTAGTTATAAGTTTTGATATGTCCTTAGGACCAATCCTACTAGTGTAAATAAAAGTGTGCAGCTCCAAAATACCTGTGATAATTGCGTAATGTTTGACAAAACAGAAAAGTTATCGATTTTTTTCTTCAGTAATTTACTTATTCTCTCATAGTATGCGTTATAAGGAAAACGCTGCAAATGAATTTTAAACTAAATTAAATTATTAACAATTTGAGTCTTGTTAGGGCTCTCTACGCTCAATAGTTCCCGAGATGTAGCACTTAAAAAAATTGACAGTTAAAGAAGGGAAAATTTTTAGTTTTGATTGAGTTTCGTGCCAAATATCGGTAACATTACTCATAATGTGAGAAAACTCGTGTTGAAACAATGTGTAACAACTTTCTGCAACATAATTTAAGCACAGAATGACGCCTGTAGACCTATTAATGCTCTCATTATGTTAAAAAAAAAAAAAAAAAAAAAAAAAAAAAAAAAAAAAAAAAAAAAAAAAAAAAAAAAAAAAAAAAAAAAAAAAAAAAAAAAAAAAAAAAAAAAAAAAAAAAAAAAAAAAAAAAAAAAAAAAAAAAAAAAAAAAAAAAAAAAAAAAAATTGGGAAAGTAGACTTATACAAACACTCCTAAGAGTATTTAAAATACACAAAACTATAATATTATGTTAAAATAATGGTATATATGTGTATGTGTCAATTTTATTCAAGTAAATGTAATAAAATAACCATACGATTGTTTATACTTATAGGTACATTGTGTCCAACCACTGAAGTTAAGAAACATGTTTTATCTAGTGGAAAGCTCTAAGTTTGCTCCTCTTCCTAGTGCTCTTTGTAAACCTGATTTTGTGTGGTGTGAATGGATGAAATAATTTTGTACTATTTCAACAATTCTACCTGACGCAATAGGATCACGGAAATTAACTTAAAATATTTGAAAGTGATTTCATTATTATTACCCCAACAAATTTAAACGAGAATAGTTTTATTGTGGTAACTGTGCCCTATATTGACTAGGGCTAAATAATTATGGTCTATTGGCTAATTGTTTGTAATTTCAGCATTTAAACAACATATGGTGTCAGGAGAGTGTGTTTCTATTACCACGTGCCCAGTATATTGTTAAATACAGAGGGGATTCGTGAAGGTATAAAATCAACTCTGTTTTCACTCCGCTCCCCCAAAACCTCCCTGTGAAAGCTAATACATATATACCTGCACCGAATATGGCCCGCTTAAGGTTCAGAAATCATGTATGCCTAAGTCATTAATTATATTACAATTATAACATATGGATTATGTAAGACAGATATTTATGGATTGTGTATGTTCATACATGTACACACTTTGCAGTAAAGAAGTTTCACTGTTACTTGTATGGAAAACAATTTACCTTGGTGACAGACCATCAGCCCTTGACGATCTTGTTTGGTGGCAAGGACCTACTACTGATGGCGGAAGCCATCGAACCCACATCTATCTCGGCATTACTACACAATGGCGACTAGTGGGTCATATTGAGATCAGGGCCATATACGGCACGGGTACCTTATGTAGTGGTGGATAGTGGATATTTGTCAAGTAAGGTTATCTGGAACCATAATGATTCCATTAGAGCAGTGATTGCTGGGTGCACCAGCTACATATTCAACCACTTTAGTAGGGATGTGTCACTAGTTTTTGATGAGTATCCAGAGGGTGGGGTTCTCAGGAGTACAAAAACAGTTGGAAAGTTGTGTCGCTACACTGCTATTTCTTGTAATGACAACTTGTTTAAAGACAATCATACTACCACTGGAAAACTATTTTCTTAACAACAATAAATAAAAATGCTTACTGACCTTTTGTGCTTAAAATTTGAAAACCTGGGGATTGAGACAAGAGAAGCTCCAGAAGATGCAGACAGTAACATTGTGAAAACTGCACTCGACAAAAATAGGTCCTTTGAGAACGTACTGATTAATTGGAGAGGATATGGACCTGCTGGTTCTTCTCAATGGCTTTGGCTCGACCATCGACAATGTCGACTTTCAGACCTGGCTATACTGCAAAATCACTTTTTAGATACTATTGGAAATTTAAACCCATATACAGTATGATGTACTTACTATGCCTACTTTCACTACTATACATCAATGTGCTAAATTCACAAATAATTGTTACAGTATACCATGCACGAGGAAAACACTGATGGTCCCGGGTATTCCCGTAAACGGTTAACTCTGCTTCGGATAGCTGTTTATAATACGTAATGACTAATGTGTGTCACAATGTAAGACAAGATTTACAGTACAGATGTTTGAATATACATATCAGGTTCATTTTAGAACTGAAAATGTCGACTGACGAAGCATCAAGCGTCTACAACACTTAAAAGTAGTGCCCTCACAACTGGAAAATTTTACTGGAGCTGTTCGAGATAGAGTAAAACTGGTGAGATGAGGTAGGGGTAGAGCAGCGGCTCAACAGAAGACGCGGAAGGAAATAGGAGTTCTCTGAGAAAACTCGTGAGATCAATGTTTGTCATACCGATCGTGCAACAAAGTCTATGCAAAAATATCTTGTTTTTACTGTTCGCGAATAGCCACTGCGCTAAGTGTCTGTCCTGCTGTAAATATAATGCGTTCACTATATATTAAGTTGTATAGAATGTCCAAGAATGCTTATTTTGTGCTTTTTCATCAGGTTTGTATCCTATACTCCAACAATAGTCCATACAAACTAATGTACCTCAAAGCTTACACATTTTTGCACATGATTTCTGACTTCTTTATATAAAGCACTTAGAATGGATTTTTGAAAACTGATCCCCTAAGGGGGTTAAATAGGGGATGAAAGTTTGTATGAAAGATCGTCATTTGGAAGTTAGAAATCTAGAAATTAGTTTTTAGACTTCTGTTCGTTTCTAAATAAAAAGTCGGCTGTATTAGTGATTTTTGAAATTAATTGGGCACGCGGATAGTTTCTGTGACATTAACAAATGCTTAAATGATATATTATCTTGTACGTATTCTCTTGTTCTGTAAACTATGATCATGTATGAAAAGTATTTAACCACACAATAAAACGTTTACCTCTCACTCTCGTAGTGGAGATACCGGTAACTTAAGACAGGTCATCGCGACACACAGTTTAATAAAGCTGGAATCACAATAGCGCGACAGGCGCAACGCAAAGTGCTCGACGCAAATAAAATAAACTTCTCAGCTAATCACCTTGGAGGTGGACGCACTGACGTCTCAGAAACATCTGTGCTGGTTGGCTGACGTCTTTTGTTACTCACATCGCGCCCTTCGCGTCCTGCTAGTTGCACCATTGTGATTTCAGCATAATCCCTGCCACACGAGCTCGGCTGCGAAGAGAAAGTCACGATATTCCTGCTTTAAAGACCTTCGGTGAATCAATCTTTAAGCCTTGCATGTCGTCCTCTTTAATCTGTGCTGGATTCACAATAGCGCGGCGAAAGCGATGTGATGTGAGCGATGCGACTCTGCATATTCTCATTATTGTGAACACTACACTGTAAAACAATTTTACTTTATCAAAGAAAATCTTTGGAAACCCAGTTGCCAAAGAAATCCCATGTAAAACTGCAATGGTTGTCCTTATAATAAAATACAAAGCATATGTTTGTAAAATTACAAGGGATAGACTTGTAGTTGTACTTTCAATAAGGAAACCAGTAAATTTAATTGCGCATTGTATTTCATAAATAACACTGAACTCATTTATAAAATAACTTTTGAATATAGGATGTTTACATGAAATAACTTTGAAAATTAAAAAAAAAAATAATAATTTTCAGGTGCTAAGTTTCGAACCAATTTCCCTGCGCTTAGATTATATGCATCTAATCCCTAGACCACTGTGACGTCTGCACTCCTTAGTGTTTATTTATTTGTATACATTCAATGTACAGTTCAGTAATAATTAATTATTTAAAACACGCAATTTATATAAACATTCACTTTATTCCAGAAAAATGCTTTCCAGAGATTGTAATCTTTGCATTAGTAATTTCCAGCGAACCTATAATTTTGGTAGACTATACATTTTTCTAAGTTTTATTTATTTTTTTTAAAGAAAATCCTTTTTATATTAAAAACTAATAATTTTACAAGGAAATTTTTTTAACACTTACAAAAGTTTGTGCAACTACAAAAAAGTTCCGTGTACAAAATAACAGTGCAGAAGTGTATATATAAGTACAAAGTATTCCTTTGCAGTATTACGAAGTTTACCTTTGTAACTTCATAAGCTAGTGAAAATTCGAAGGAAATCTTTGTACATTTACAAGGATTTGTATGGAAACAGGCAGGCGATAAGAACTATACTGGGTCGCGCGTCAACAACCGTGTCACCGTTGTGCGCAGGGTGCGAAATAGGCGTGCAGTAAGTCGTTGGTTTTTTACTGTGAGACTTAAGCGGTGACCCTACTTTTTTGTTTTAGCCATTTTGAGGAGCCACAGAAACATGTTTTTAAACGGGATACTAATAAAAAAAGTTAAGCATAATTTCAAATGTGTTTTCTTTTCATAGATAAGGAGATCAAACACACGTTTAGTAGTAATACAATATCTTAAAAATACTTTTTCCTATCCTAACATGCTGCAACACAGTTCATGAGCCAGCTGTATAGGGCTCTCAAGACCACACTCTCTTGTTTCTTCTGTTTTGTGATTGAACCATATTATGCATAAAGGAACCAAGCACAATATTTTATTATTATGAAATTAGTAGCAAATACATAAATTTAAAACTCAAATACATCAGTAACTTATATGTCCTTGCACGGAATCATGTTCTGCAAGTTTGTCATGCATGCACTTGTAATTAAATGCAGGTGTTTATCATTGAACCTAGATTTTCTCAGTTGCATCACAATGGCACTTGGTTCTTTTATGCACAACATTGTTTATTTATCTCTTTAAGATGAAACAAGAGCAAGTATCACAAATTGGTTTGGCAGTCTTTCAAAATGGTTTTTGCCGCGATAGCTAATCTTTTCCTGACTAGAAATTGTATGGTTTTAACTAATAAGCTCACTAACAAATATTTTGTTAATTAATTACGTAATCAGGTAAAAAAATAGTAGACTATTTACTGTATTGAAAAAAAATTTGCCAACATGGTGTAAACTATTTGAAAAATATCCAAACGGATTTATCATATCTGTTATCGTTTAGGCTTAAAATAATTAACGCAAACTAGTGGACCTGGGAAGCATGGCGTTAAGGGCGTGGTCTAACACAATTTTCATCGCCATGTTTTAATGTTCATGTCGCTCACAGTTTTCGAGTAATGGGTTGTTAAGTTAAAAATTTGCGTGTTTCCGTTTTAAGGACGACACTAAAACCAACTCACTTACCAAACTGAAAAAATCCACTGTGAATAACGATGTTGTAGGCTTCAAATTCAGCTATGTTAAACCACAAAATAAAAAAATTTGGTATTTAAAAAAAATATTTTTTTTTTATTTTTTTAAATTTAAATTTTAAATTTTAGCATTTTTATTTAAATACAAAAAGTTTATATTCTTTGTTTTTATGTACGTGACATTGTTACCTGCGACGTCTTTATCCACTGTGAAATTTTTCAGTTTGGAATGTCAGTTGGTTTTAGTGTAGTCCTTAAAACGGAAACACGCCAAATTTTAATTTCACAAGCCATTACGCGAAAACTATGAGAGATATGAGAAAATAAACATGGTGATGAAAATTGTGGTATTCGCGCCCTTAAGAAGAGTCCTTCGCGGTGTCAAATTTCCACCTTTGACGCGTGGTAATAGCGTAGCGATAAGAGCCAGTGTCCCACGCTTGACGAGAAGCATATCGCCTCTATTCGCAGCACGCCAAACTGACGTGAAAGGTTTAAGGTTTCCGTTGTAGTCTTTTTACTATGGGACTTTAAGCGGTGGCCCCAATATTTTATTTTTGAATAGTATGAAGTAAAGACTAACGTATGCCTCTCGTTTTGCACTTTACGAATTGGGGTAATATTTTCGGAGTTACAACAGTCTAAAAACCCGTTTTTAGCCATTTTGAGAGGCCCGAATATCATGTTTCTAACAAGCGTGCTGCATTTTTGAAAAAATATAAGCATAGTTTCAAGTGTGTGTTCTTTTCGCAGTGCCAGGCAAAACTTGCTTGTATCATGATCTACGAATCAAAAGTTTATTAACATTTGAGCTTTCCAGTGTTAACATGTGTAGGCCTACCAGTTTAAAGTTCTAATTATCTTATTTATTCAAAATAAATTAATTAATAAGTACTTATTTGCACGTCTATTTTATCCAATTTAATTCTTTCAGTATCATCTGTTAAAATAAATGCGGTTTTGTAATCTACAGATCCATTTAAATATGTTTTGCAGTTTGAATTTTTAGTTAAACCAACTTAGTAAATGAGAGCATGAATTCGAGTGAATTGGGAAAAGTACTGTCCTAATTTTTAAAAAAATGCGTAACTGTAAAAAGAGATTACGTTAATTTTAATGAATTACAGTAAAATATATTTAATTAAACACAATAGTAGTTTAGGTATATTTACGTATTGTTACCCTTCACACACATACATACACACACACACATGTATATATATATATATATATATATATATATATATATATATATATATATATATATATATTTCGAAGACGAGACAAAAGGATGTACAAGTTCCGCAAATGTATTTTGTGGTACCAATACAAATGATGTATGGAGATTTTTTTTTCAGAAACATTGGAGGTTTATAGGAACTAAAATTTTTTTGTAGATCACCGTCTCTATGTGCGTTATTCATTGTTGTTTTTAAGACAGCGTGTCATCTGTAGTTTAAGCAGAGATTATAATGTGTATTTTGGAAGCTATGTTTAATCGTTGCATGGTATTTACTTGTCCATAAATAACTTACAGTTATAGAGAGGCATACGTAGATCATAAATTGGAATTGTTGCTTGTCGATATCACATTATGAACTCATACGTCACGAAAGGTAATTATTAGGCAGAGAATGGGAGCATGATAAACATTTCCCATGGTTATTTATGTGCTCAGATTTACACCAGAATAATTTAAAGCTTGGTTTTAAAGTTACTAAAGTTGATTTTTAAATACATGTTTACATATTAACGAAACTGTTTATTATCTTCTGATACCAAGCGTTGATTTGTTTATTACAAATATCCTTTATATTTACATAAATCTGTCAGAATTTTATCAAAGTCGGCCTGTTAAAGTAGACACGAGAATCGTGTTTTGGGTCAGTATTCGTAATGTTGGTATTCACTTGACGTTTTTGCTCACATATTCAAATTTTAGAAGAACATTATTCATTTATATAGTTTTGTTAAGGGCCAGAAAATGTCAACAAATATTAAATATAAAAAAAGTTACGGCAAAGGTATGGGATGATAATTAGCTATTAAATAACACATAAATAAAAAAAAATTACATACATCTACATCAGTTTGTATTGTTTACGTCACAAGGATTTTTGGTTTAGATAATGATGCGAAGCTAATGTAACAGTATATTGTCCCTCTACTTAAGACTCCGTGGATAATAAATTTATACTAAAAAATTCTTTTTAAGTCAGCATAGAAAATCCGAAAACGATCTTTTGTAAATAGATACCTCTCGCACACTTATTGAGCAAACATTTTGCCTGAAAGACTAATGCTTGGTGAAACAATAAATTAAAACATTATAATGCAGCACATACCAATATATGGCTACAGTTATTACTTCAATTCGTTCATATAAGTACGGTTGGTATTATAATTAACGCATAATAAGCTATGTGAAGATTTTGAAGATATCAAAGAGTTAAAAATATAAAATATTATTTTGACTATGATCGTTTAAGAGTTATCGAGGGTTTATTGAAAACACATTTTACGCCTTTTCACAGCCCTGATTTTTAAATTTCAGCTAACTGAAAAATTGTGCAGTAGTGTTTCTGTGGACTTCATTCTGAAGAAAAACTTCCTCGATGTCTCAACGAGGATTAATAGAAAACAAATTTCATCCCTTTAGACACCCTTCATTTAGAACTTCGCAAAAATCCCTTCTTCATAGGTGCCTACAGCGTAAGGGAGTGCCACAAACATAATTTCACGTATCTAGGTCCAGCGGTTTGGGCTGTGCGTTGAGGAGTAAGTGAGTTAATGAGTGGGCCGTTTCATTTTGTATATAGAGCTAAACTAATTATCGTATAAAATATGCCACAGTCGTTACATTTAGAAAACTGGTTAGATAATATACATACTATGCAGACTTTATTTTAAATATTCGTCACCTTAGAACCGTGCATTTTTTGCAGGGTTTTGGACATAAATCGGTGATGCTTCAAAACCTGGCCACAAAATTGTGTGAACCTACCTTACTGCAGTAGGTTGCGTATTATAAACCCGTAATAGTGTCGTGTAGCGTGAATATTACTGCAGTCACCTCAAAGACCTCCATCTGCGGGTGACTGACATGTAGAAGTAGCTCGGGAAAAAAGGAGAGCGGCTGTGGTGGAAAAAAAAAATTGTGGACTCGCTCTTTGAGGTGGTGAAAAGTTGTCATCTTTCTTCGGGCCGTGACACGAGGAGTGGGCGTGATTGTGTGCTGTGAGGCGACGTGAAACCGTCCGTCAGTCGGAACTCATACACAACAGCTTATCGCGTTATCTTAATACATATTCACTGCATGTTCTCTCTCTCTCGATCAAAATTTGTCTATTCGCCCAACTGACAGACCTTCGTAGAACGTGCTTACAGCATTGAGAGGATACGTTCTTTTAACTCCATAAAGCCATTAGATATCTGGGACCGAAATAACAACTGTTATTACGAAAGATTCAGAGTTTTTAATTTTGGCAGAGTAAAATATATTAATAAATACAAACATTGCTGTAAAATTTTCCGAATAATATTATTACGAGTACATCAAGTATTAATCACGTCTGCTCATATATATATATATATATATATATATATATATATATATTTTTTTTTTTTTTTTTTCATCTGGAATCACTGATGTATTAGGAACGGAGCTTGATTATTAGTTGTGTGCAATTCCGGGAATACTTACAAAACATCACGCTGAGATAATTAAATCGGTTTACTGTCACATTTGGACCACTGGGTGTTTCTTTTGACGTTTAATTCAAATATGAAACCTAATTCTCCTTCAAAACACACAGTTTATGTGACACATAGATATGTATAAACACACAGAATGTATTACGGAAACAGTATCACTGCCATGTAAGTGGCATACAATCACACAAGGTGGAGAATTCTATATTGATGTGGACAACACGCTAGCAGAAATTATTCTGGTGATTTTTTCACCACGTAAATAAATTACGGATAGTAATTGACAGCTGGTTTTATTTTGTCTACATATAATAATTCGTTTAAAAAATAAAATATTATATAATGGGGATGAAATATTTTACAGTGAATCAGAAAGAATTTTTCACTATGGAATGTCTCCGCCCAACTGAACATGTTGGTTTGTTTGGTTTAGCGAAGCGAATTTCGAGCTTTTAACAAGTGGTGTATGTAACATTTTTGAACGCTTGGTTGCAGTTGTTATTTTCTTTAGACAAACCCAATAATTATATACTGAGTAGACCAAAGACACCCGTCAGTTCTTACGCCGCATCAGTATGCAGTAAATTCGAAAACAAAATATCCCATTTTCTTAAAAATCACTGTGTTGGAAATATCTGACGGCGTATCTAAATTCAGCGTGAAATGTTTGTTAGGAACTGCCAACTGTTTTCTTGGACTTAAAATTTTTTAACCGTCAGTATTGTTTTGTTACTAAATGTTACCTTTGTTTCATACTTTATATTTCAGTCCGAAAAAACGTTTGGTGCTGAAAATAAACCGGTTACCTATTTTGAATTGAATTGTCATATTATGTGGGGGACATCTATTGCTCTTATAACAAAAACCTTGTTTATCAGTGTTATTGGTCCCTACCTTTTATCCAGAGCGGTATTCGACAGTTCACTTGTGAAGTTAGAGAAGGTTTTTTTTACTCTAAGTTCTCACACACTTCCTTCCACCTTTCTTATCCCCTTACTTTCCCGCCTTCTTCTTACCTCGCCCATTCTCCGGGCTGGCCATAGAAAAAGTTCTATCCCTCGGACATAAGAGTAAGGTTAATTTACCGCATGCTTCTATAATTAGGGAACATTGATTTATCGCGGAAAAAACTGGCAGTTTTCTAGGTTTCAATTTAATCCTCCATAACTGACATTCGTCTTTCGCTGTTGGCGTGCCCTTCATTTCACTTGGCCAGTGTTAACTATAGGTGGAGACAGTAATTGTTGGTGAAAATAATTTTGCAACAATTTGTTTTAATGTCTTATGTGCGCATATGCAGCTCTGTTTCATGGTCAGTGATAGGATGTTTCTAACTCTCGCTGTCTTGTGGTTCCACCAGCGTATCACAGACGTGAGGTATCATAATAACCTTGTTCTAGTTGGGGAAGTCAAATGATTGACGACTATGCACAAATACATTCTGTCAATAACCATGAAGCACAGCTGCAGATGTGCGCGTGAGGCAATTACACAAGTTGGTGCAAAATTCTTTTCAACAAAAATAACTGGCTCTCACTATAGGCCTAGATGATTCACGATAAATGGAACACTTTTGATGACAAACATGTCTAGAATGTTACCGTAAAATGGGGTGGATAGGGACGCTGGGACGAATAGTGACACAATTTCACACACATTCATAACCTGTTATTTGAATACAATTACTCTTTGTAAAATTATTAACTGTCGACCTTAAGGAAAAACTCTGTTTTTAAATCTGCGTACTGGAACTATTGATTTGAAATTTTGTCCCTATTCATCCCAGCGTCCTTACTCACCCCATTTTACGGTAGTTAAACACTATTATTTACTCTGACCTCAGCTGTTAACTCGTGAGTACGGTATAATCTATGTAGCCTACCTTGATTTGTTGATACAAAAAATTTACAGGAAACTATAGGCTAAATTATCTTAAAGGAAAGCAACAAAGGTGTTAAGTGTTCTCCCTTTACCAAGCACCATCTACACAGTGCTTGACAACTGAACGCTTGTGGTTTGTCTTTGAACAAACACACAAACATCCTCAAATGATGGAAGTTGCAGGCCACTGCACTGTTTTGGAAACTAAACTGGCACAAAATATTCTGGCGATTTTCCAACACATCTGTCCAAAATCCACGTTGACCCTACCTGGTCGCGTAGAAAACGTACACATATTAAACTAATATTTCCCTATAACAGCAATAAAAGTGAAAGTTTTGGTTGCTCAATACCTCAGAAAAAAATGTTAGTTCGCAGGATTCAGACTTCTGTCAAAATTCGAAAATGAATTGCGCTTTTTAGATTTGTTGTTTTTGCAGGCATGTTTGTAGTTTATTATTTGCTAAGGTAATACAATGGTCAACAAAGTTAAAGACTTTTCAACATTCTGTTTTTTTTCCTGGGTATGTTTGAATGACACACTGTTGATTTACATGTTTAAAGAGACAGAGAAATGGAAATTTTGGAACGTTATCGCAAAGAAACAACTTCTTTATTGAAATTCTCTACCTTATTATTTCTGCTGGACGTCCACTAGTTATTAATTATTTTAGTAGGGCCTACTGGTTTTCACCTCTCTGCATAGCTTTACTTCTTGCTTTTTTTTTTCTTTGAAGTCTTTACTCCCGCTTACTGCAGAATACTGCAAAGTTAAATGTATCGTAAGGTTTTTCTTATTGATACGCCAATCTGTTAACTTGCTCTATCTTTATGAATACGTATTTTTCTTTACATAATTTAGTATGGAATTATATGTACATAATTCTTTAATATACCAATTTTTCAGACGGACTAAATAGGCTAGTGTAAAATAATTAATCCTATGAAAATACTTGTAAGATTTAAAACGTAAAACCGCGAGTCGAGTGCAATAGGTGGTACTTGATTCACGAACAGTTGATTTAAATCAATAACAACTTTACTGTAGTTCAAATGATATGAGCTGTTGTGCGAGTTTTCTCAGTGACACCTACTGTCTTCACAACTTACTACTATCTATTGCACGCGGTCAACATTTTTCGTTTTTACTTTACACGTATTTTTAAGGCTAAATTATTTTATACTTTTAATTCCATTTTAAAACGCAATAAATTACTTTTTTAGTTTAAATATAATTTTCTGCGTTTTAGTCTTGAGAAAATTACAGAATTAAACTTTAAATATACATTTTATTTCAATAATTTTATTTTAACAAGTTTTCCCTCATATATTGTATTAAATTTCTGAGCTACGTTTAAAGTTTCAATAATTGTTAAGATCATCTGGAAGGTAGTTTAACGTGGCATATTAAATATTATAATTTTTTGAAAGTTAAAATATTGTTTACCCTTAAAATAGTTATATCTTGTTTTGCATTATCATCAAGTTCTTAACTATATTAAAAGTTTTAAGTCTGTAAAGTTTTAGGTCGTCACGAAGTTAGTTTAGAATCGACAACAACATTTCTACCGAATAGACAAATAGAAAGACAAGAAAGTTACATTGTCATCCAGTTCGGGGTGTGTTCAAGTTTCAAGTCTTAAGTTCATTGTTACCGAAAATACAAATTTAGAAGAAAGCGAGTTGATGAAAACGTAGAAAAAATACTGAAAAAAGAATACAACGTGCTTAAGCCAAATTATACGTGGCAATATACATTTATACAACTCTTGTTTTATAATTGCGCTAAAAGAAGGAAAATAATTTATTTAGAAATTAAAAGATTCAGGAGATAAGTTAACAAAAAAAAAAAAAAAAAAAAAAAAA
>PNEQ01100184.1:0-50672 GCA_003012365.1 Medauroidea extradentata | reverse complement strand
AGTATGAATATAATTATTACTGAAGTAAAATACAACAAATTTGTATAATAAATAAATCGATACTATTTACATAATTGCAATAGTAAGGATCATTTTTATGAATGACTAACTATATAAATTTGAATAAATTATAAACATAACATGACTTTCAATAAAATACTAGGCATCTAAAACCAACAAATTCGACACAGTAATTTTTCTTGTTGTTTTGTTGGTTTTATTATTATTATTATTATTATTTTATTATTCACTATTGTTAGTGTTTCGAATGCAAATAATGTAGTAGCCATGCTATATTTATCTACAGCAAGAAAGTATAATCAGATAGAAAGGAACACACGAACAGTTCACGAGTGAATTATATAAATGTTTTTTTGATGATATATCTCTCTTATCAAAAACAAAAACCATTTTTTTTCGATCGTCAGCACACAGTTCATTGCGATCATAAACTATAATGTGCTTCTGTACCCAAAATACATCAACCAAAAAGTGGTAAGCATACTTACCGTGAACATTTTAAATACACATTTTTTGTGGGAAGTATACTTCCCGCAGCCTGTCAAAGGGTTAAATCTTCCCATAGCTGTAATTGTAGGGATCTACAGTCATTGACATTGAAATAAATTATGAATTGTTTAAAGTAATATATTGTAAATTGTAAAATAAATAAATAGTTGATTGTCGTTAAAAACACATTTTAAAGCTTTACAATCCCAAAGCATAACGATACATCACTAGGTTTAATCAAAGATATCAAGAAAATACATTTTAACCCATTTAATCTCTTATTGGGAGCTTTCGCCAAAAGTGCCACCTTTACGTTTTCATGCTCCAAATATAAAATGAACTCTTCTGTCAGCTACCACTAATATGTGCTTATATAACATCTCAGTAGTTCCCCGTTGGCCTACCTTACACGGGATTCAAATCCAAAAAATTCCTACCAGTATTCCAAATTACTACGCCAAGATATGTCGACAGAATTTTAAAGAAATTAAATGTGTATACTGGCCCGTGTCCAAAGAGGTATACGTATCAAAAGGACAGCAAAAATATTGTAACCGCTTTAAAATTATTTCTCTGTGGTCGTATATGTATTTCGGGATTTCTGGAAAAATTTACATATTTACACCTCTTAAATTGTCGAATTTTGAAAAAAAAAAAAAAAAAAAAATATATATATATATATATATATATATTAAAATAGGTTTATAGGTAGGCCTACTTGCGTAAGCTTCACTCCGATTTAAAAATAATCTCGATATCTCAGCAGGTTTAAGAGATTACATGTTTAATTGAAAACACGATTAATTTTTTTAAATAATTTTATGGACAGAATTTCAAAAAATCCTTAATTTTCTTCTTTAAGGGGGGTTGATCCCTGTCAGATCGGTTTTACGGTTTTTCTTATAAATCAGGGAATAGACACATTGTTTTACTTTTTCACGCTGACAAGGCATAGTTTATTGTTTCATTCACTTTTTGGAATCCATATGGCATTGTTTCTGTTAATTTTGCGGCCTCTGTAGTAGCTCCCGTAAATAAAGCAATTTTTCCTTTTCAGCTGTTTCCCGTTGCAAAATAATGAATATATTATGGTTCCAGCAATTACAGAAAATCGATTAAGTTTGTATCTATGTCTTGTCGTGACGAAAATTGTGATACATCGACTGGGACAGAAGTTATCGAGAAGAAACAGATAAATCCAAGGTGGTAGGGATGAATACCCATTAAGGATATGCGTAAGTTCCATTCGGAAGTAAAAATCAATTAAATATTCAAACGGGTTTAAGAGTTAGCGAGGGTTCATTGAATATTTATTTTACAGCTATTCACCCCCTCAGTTTTTAATTTCGGAAAACTGAAAAATTTGGTAGTAACTTATGCATTTTCGTAAGCTTATTCTGAAGCAAAAATCAACTAGATATCTCAAATGAATTCAAGTTCATTTCCTTAATTTTCGAATTTCGAAAAATCCGTTCTTACTATGTGCCTACGGCGTAAGGTGAAGCCATCCTCAGAATGTCATGTCTCTAGGTCCAGTTGTTTTGGCTGTGCGTTGATGAGTGAGTGAGTGGGGTACTTCATTGAATATATAGAGAATGCAATAACTTCCGAAATCTTCTTGACAATTAAATATATGTTCAGCTTAAATTTGTGTACCACATACTATAAAGGGGAAGTGTTAAATAATTTTATTAATTTTTCAGTTTTCGAGCAATAACATTTATTAAAGTTGTATTATCAAAAATTTCTCTTTGGCAAGAAATATTCTTGATAAACTGCTTGACCTAAATAATAATGGAATCTTTCATTACTTTGTTATGCAGAATCATTGCAAGGGGGTTAACTTTCATGAATGATTACAAGTTCAATATAATATGTACATTTAACACTATTATGATTTCCAAAATTCATCACAAATATCTTCTTTGCCTCAACAGTGTCACATTTTCCAAAAATATTTTAAAACAGAAGTTATTGCAGAAATTCGATAAATTAAATTTAACATGTAGCTATCCCCCTTAAGCCTTAATTACTTAGGTTATAATTATACTAGCTAAACTTTCTGATCTGCCCACTGCGTAGTTCTTTAACCTTTCAGCAAGCTGCGTACATGCAGAATTCAACATAATGTTAATAATCATCGTTATGGAAATGTTTTAACACCCAGCTTCCATTGTTGTTTAAACCGCTGCAATAAATACGGAGTAACACTACCGCACAAAATTATCCTTCAGGATTACGTGTCTGCTGAATTGGCACAATTTACATCCATGTATATAACACACGCTAGATATGATCGTGCTTTTTCTGCATAACATCTCGAGTGCTGCTTGATACTGTTCAAATATCTGCACGCTGTTATTAACACACAATATCGCTAAGCTGTGAATGTTTCATGCATCGCGCGAGATTAAATGGGTGTTTGTTTGATTTATCAAATTCTTTGATCGAATGGAGACTGCATAAATTTTCACTCTTAAACACTCGGTAGTTCTGAACTAGTATGTGTGTGTGTGTTTGTGTGTGTATATATACATATATATAGAAAGAGAGGGGGGGGGAGAGAGAGAGAGAGAGAGAGAGAGATAAAGTTATAGTACTGTGTTTATTTAAAAAAAACGGCCCGTATTACTTACGTTTGCTACCGGAACTGTGTGTATTATGAATTTTTGGACCAGGCCTTTGTTAATAGAGTTATTTATTTTTTCAAGTGTAGCTATTTTACAAAACATTGGTGTTTATTTCTTACATGCAAATTCAAAATAACCACACAAATTTCAGTGTTAACAGTTGCAGGATTGAATCTGTGTATTTAAATTTAAAGGTCAGGTAATTGATTGAATCTTAAGGAAAAATTATTAGAACAAAATAAAAAAGTAGATTTCCAAATAATTGTAAATATCAAACAGGTCCATATTTAGTTATTAATAAATTAGGCTATATATTTATAGCCATGTGTAATATGTTTTTGAACTGGCGAATAAGTAAATAGCACTACATTTATAAAATAATGATAAAAAATATTTTTTAAAACGTTAAATATTTGACTAAATTAAACACCCCCCCCCCCCCCCGCCATCACATAAGGCAAAAATAACATTAACATTCAGTAATGTAGTCTATTTAGTAATTACAATTAATGAAATCTTCAACACAAAATCTTAATATATTACACAGAACCTAAGTGGTAGGTGACACGAGTTTCCTACGAAATCAGAAGTATACTGACTCAAAATACATGATAATTTATGCAGATAATTGAATTATTGTTCCGAGCATTCCTTCATTGGTAGTAGGCCTAATAGGGGAAAAATAGCTTTGAAAATATACTCGACAAATAAAACTTGACATTATTATTTTAGACATACAAAAAATTAGCGTTATTGCTTGGTGGCAGACTAGACTCCACTGCCCTGTACATACAAGATCACAAGAGCCTCAAAGAAGCTGTATGGCTGCAGGCGGGTGTGTAATTTCTTAGAAACGTTTAAGTGAGATAATCCTGGATAAGACAAAACTTCAATACGAACAGTTCGAAATAAACCCAAGCAAAGTTATTTTTAACCGACCTAAAAAAAGGTTATCATTTTGTTTTTTGCTTCTTACCTCAGAACTCCGTCATTTATAAACTGATCTGAAAAATTCTTTTTTTGTTGGAAATGGTATATTTTCAAGGGATCCCGTCTTAATTTAATTGTCATTGGATTTTGATTTCGAAGATACACTAGGGAACTCCTCAAAATCGAATTGGAGTTATTATCTTCAGCGTGCAGAGAAGACTAAAACACTCCTATAGGCAGTTCGGAATAAAGTGAACACTCGAAAGCCCTGGTAAATGTATATTTTAAGCTAATTCGTATCTTTCCGTGCGTAACGGCAAACGACGGGAAATGACTAACCTCTCTAGGCACGTCACTTGACATTTGAGCGTTTAAGATATATATTATTGTGAAGTCATTGGGAATCTATATAGTTCGATAAAACAAAGTTTGTTACTTTAATAAAATACAATTATGTCGACTTCGTTTGCTATTGTTTTAGTATGATTGAATTTAAATAGGAAAATACGTGGCACTATATTGTGTAATGGACGACTTAAAAAGAGGCGGAGCTTCAGTCAGGCGTGGGATACAATTCCTATCTCCATGGATACCGCAGCCGAACATAACCTTCATTTAGCTGTTTGGCTTCACATGTCCCGGATGAGATGAACGTCAAGAAAATTGATTATTTGTTTGGAATTTGCCGTTTTTTTAGGTAGACATTATTCTTATGTATTTGCGTATATTAACCATTAAATTGAAACTAATATTTTTTACCCTTGAGTGCAAATCTATGAATGCGCAATATTTTTGCTTTCTGCAATTACCAACTAACAAATCAGCATGTGAAACAAGCTTTGTTTCCCACAGTACATTTCCCCTGTGGTGACGTCAGGAGGCGTGTACTTAAGTCGTCCATTCCGCTGCCAACCATACAAGCAGTAAATGTTGAATTATATGAAGTTAAGGATAGCGATAATTTTGAAGGGTTAAATTTGTTGTGCTCACTTAATCCCGAACGACCTATAGTACAAATTTAGACCAGTAATACGCACGTAGTCGTAAAATTAAATGTTTGTATTCAGAGAAATGACCGACAATTCGCCACATCCTTAATTTACTGTGCGAAAGTGAAAAATTCTAAGAAAAGATGTGAGACAGCCTGTTAACATAACCGCCAAAGAATTTTACCGCGCGGGTGCTCCATTTTGCGTGCGGCAGCGACTGTCCCTGTTAACCGCTCCCATATCAAACCCCAACCTTCCTAAACACGAACACAAATTGAGCGCGGGCGAAGCGGACCACGAGAATACAGCCGTTGAGGGTGGATGAAGAGGGGAAGGGGCAGAGGTTGAGTGGATAGGAGGAGGGGAAGAGGACCAGAAGAGGGGAGGGACGTGGTTCAATCTGGACGGAGAGCGAGCAGCAGCATCGCCAACGTGACGATTTTCTCACTAGACCTGGTGTTTTCGGAAGATTGTTTGATGACCAAATTTTGTAATTGATCAGCTTTATGCAACAAACCGCTGCTATAGAACCATGTTGTTCTAACTCCATTTTTTTTTTTTTGAGATTTGTGGCTAGTCTATACTAACTCCATTCACTGTACATTACAGTACAGAGGAAATATAAATATTCAACTCAGAAGGTATAGAACCAGCATGTTCTACTTTTTGTTCTATCTCAATTACAAATGTATACATTTACTGTTATTTATTCTATTCATTTAGCATTATAGTATTTGAAACTTTGGAAACATGGTCCCAATGTGATATTACACAAACACTATTTATAGCGTGCATTAATATTTTAACTGCGAAATAAAACATATGTTCCACAAACTTGTAATGGCTCTCCTGACAAAATTTCTAAATATGGAGTTAGGACAACATGGTTCTATAGCAGCGATATGTCTGACACTCAAAATTACTAAAAGGGAAATGCAGTTTAGTGGTAACCCACGAAGTTATTTTATTTAACAATTATCGTACAAAAGTTACGACATAACATCATTGTGTGTTTTTATAAACTAAATAAGGCGATCAGAGTCTCGTAGTTATTCTAATTTTTTTTTTAATTTAACTGAACTATAGGCAGATTCGTGTGTTACATAACATTGTCAAATTTCAACAGGTATAGTAATTGGAATTTACTGCAGATTTTTTTGGCAACAGATCTGGCTATGGAATGACAACTGATGACACTTTTTGTGCCCAATCTGTGTCAATTTAAACTTAATTTTATTTATATAGCTGTTAAATCTTCTGAAATATTGAATCTCATCCTTACTTGAGACAATATATGAGAACTCCATCCTGGTTGGATTGTAGGTTGCTAATACCCAGTGACAGCTATATTTGAACCAAAATAAACGAGATGTGCATTATTTAGTATGATAAATATTCACTTTAAAAAATATATGTTTGATTGATTTTATACGAAATAAGACTAAATTACTGTTTGGATAATTTCTGGTGACTTTAACGAGACTATTTAGAGAATTTCTGTGAGAGAAGTTGGTAGCTCTGGCGAGCGGAGCGGGCGTGCAACCAACCGTTCGAGAGGGATCTAGCACTCGGCGTGGCGTCGCTATATATACACACGCACACATATTCCGCTAATGCCCCCGTTCCGTATTCCCCGCCCGCCGCACCGCCCGAGACTTGCGAGATGACCAGGGCGGAAGCTTTGAGCTCTCGCGATTAAAAACTGACGGCTAAATGGAGGATGGAAGTTTGGAAAAGGAAGAGGATAGACGGAGAAGAGGAAACTGTATTTTGTAGCTACGTTCCGAGATAGGGTGAATTGCGAAACACAGCAAAGTAAACAGTGATTGACTAAATCATGTATTAATTGCCACGTGTAAACTGCTTGGACGCAACAGATACGGTTATTGCCAACGTAACATGTGTTAGAATACAGTATTGCAATTTACACTAAATTAAATTATTTAACAATGGCATACTTAGGATCCATGTCAGTTAGGGGCAAGATCTGTGGTTCGGAAAACGGTTATAGAGAAATGAGAATCTCACTGTACAAGGTATTTTTAAAGGACTCTTAGAATAAACTACTCAAACTACTTCTCCATACGTAAAAATTTGGCCTTTCTTTGGTTATTTAAAAATGAAAAACTATAGTCTTACACAAGACATAGCATTGTTTTGTCGTAATTATTCGTGGTACAGCACTTTCTTTGCTACGATTTCATAGTTGCCTTGCAATCACTTTTTAATGCGGTTTCTAATCTTCATTACTAGGGACCATGTATATTATGAAACTATTTATAAATCTACCATTGTGCGGCTTCGCATGATCACTCTTACGAAATTTTCATGGAGTGAGATTTAAAAAACCAGTGTGTTATTGCAATTAATTACAATACCACTGAAGGATTATGATTACATTAGAAAATGAACCACAAAGAATACTTCCACATACAATAAAATTTCGGCATCGCTCTTACTAACTGCCAACAGAATGCGACACTAGCGCAGTCTAGCAACAAACTATGTAAACAAGCTTAGCAGTCATTTACATGACAGGCCAATGTGCGAAAGTAAAACATTTCTTTCTTATCAAGTATGAGATTGTATGTTCTTATTTTGGATATATATGTATATGTATGTGTGTGTATGTTCGATGTGTTTAAGTCGGTTACACAATTGAAAACTTCAGCGTTTGACTTGAAAACATTACAATTGAGGGTATTTATCAATTTATGGCTTCTGATGGAGTCGTACACGATGGCATCAAGCAGCCCTGACTTTTCATTTCCGATATACTGAATACCTAAGTCAAAGTTAAGGTGACGGTCGCAGATAAGCACCTGATTATGTATGTTATAATGAACAATGTTTATATCAGAAAACAATGTAACAGCGCTCGATAACTATTCGTAAATGAACTGTAAAGTTTCGTCAACAGATGGTTGTGCTGTTTTTCTGCACTATATTATGGTACACAGAAAATAATTGTAATAATTAGGCATATTTAGTGGATTCTTACGTGACGTAGTTTTATTGCAAAAATATAATGATTTATAACACAGTATTACTATATAGAGAAAAAAATTCTCAAAAAAATTTTTTTAAATATCGTTTCTTTAACTTTACGTTTGTATTAGTATTAACGAAATACTTAACGTAACGGAAACTTAAAGTAAAATGTTAAAGTAGTCAATTGTGTATATCCTTTATTTTTTTTACCATTCGTGCTTGGAAATACGAGCTGTACTCAACGCAAGGAAGTGGCATACCTCCTACTTGCTTTGTTGCCCTGCCTAGAAACAGCGCGCATTGCTGGAGAGTCACAATTTTGCCCATTCCCACAGCACAGCGGTGTCTTTGTAGGGTAGGTGGAGCAGGAACACAGCAGGGGGGAGGGGTTGTAGTGTGCGGACCGGATGTGATGGGACGTGACCCTGGTGGTGACATGTTGGTTGTCTTGACTAGTTGACAGCTGCCTCGCCGCGCCTAGTTGTCCATGCCACATCTGCAGCTACTTCACTGGTAACGTCTGAGGAAAAAGTGTTCCTGAATGCACATTTCTTTAAACAAATCACACAGCTTCCTTCATACAGACTGTTCACGATAAAGTGAGCGCTGCTTAAATTTTTCTTTCAGCCATTTTGCTAACATCTTTAATTTTTCTGACCTGGCAACTTTCGTGGAACAAATCACCGGTGTTAACATTCCACAAATCTAAAAACTTTATATATTTGGCCGAAGTAAAATACAGTTTGTGGATATTAAAAGTGCTGGGGAACGCTCAGTTTAAAGTGAACACACTGTATAAAGACACTGCATCAGTTACATTAGTTAATTATTTTGTATTTCGCCCTTATGGCATTCCGAGAAGAATGGGAGGTTAGTTTGTGACTATACGTGATGTTCGTGAACTACAGGTACGAGGATGTGTGGTAATTTATATATTTTTTCTTTCATTTTGTTAGCGAAGTTGAGGCTAAAAATGTCTTCTCTTACACTTAACCAAATTACAAACAAATATCACATGCACAAGGGTAGCAAAAAAAAAGTTTAAACTTAACTAGAAACAAATCAAAATAGTAACTAAAGATGTATAATTTACGGCGCTAAAATGAAACAAGTAGACAACTGCGATAAAACTTAAATAAAAAGTATTCTAAATCCTGGAATTGAGTTGCTGCTTACAGTATACACTATTGACGTGTTGTACAACAAACAATAATAAGATAAATAATGCAAGTGACTTGTGCAGTTAAGTGCAGTAGAAGAAAAAATTAAAAAATAATTTAACAAGTTTACAAATCTAAGACAGACTCACTGAAATAAACAATAAAATAACTTACTTTAAAATTTATTAAATAAAATCTAGATATAAATATGTACATAATTATAGGACACGTAATGTAAGACGGGGAGAAATTTAACGAGTGGAATGGGAAACATTATACGCACTATGTCGTACAACAACCCGTAAGGGAATATTCGTATTTAAAAATCAGCTTTATAAACGGTTTTTAATGAAAATAATAAGACCTACTGGAGAAAAAGTCAACTGACTAACAATGTTAATTTACGTAGACCTTAAGCTTTTGTAAAATGGTCGAGTAATTATATTCGGTACATTTAGAAAAATGTGGGTACTGTAGTAAGATTTTATGTCGCGAAGGCGCGTATAACCCTTGGGTATTTTTATTATTTTCAAGGAAGAAGTATTCATAATAAATTCCCGATACACATCACCTTCATATGGAACTTTCAATGCGAAATGTCTTTGCGAGAAAAAAAGTGAGGGGTGCATTTAGTTGCCTGTCGGGTACGCAACCCGCGTTGCACGGCTGGTCGTGTTTGTTGAAGCGGGAAAAAATCTGAATTTTATATTTGTACGAAATAGTATTAATTTCGTAGACGTCACTTGGAAATACATTTTAGTCTTACAAAAATAAATTAGCTAAGTCAGTTCTCCAATAATGGCACTTAAAAAAGTCAAAATTTGCATGTTTTTCGTTCTTATGAGCCTCAAAAACCAGTCAACGTAATTAAATTTGCTTTGAAAGTATATATCACGGGCCACTGCTTGACAGGTTTTAAAATCCACTACAAAATATTTGTGTATTTTAAGAAAAATTCTTAAATTTTGCATTTTTGCTTCTTTTCAGTTTTTTTAATTAAAAAAATTATATATATATATATATATATATATATATATATATATATATATATATATATATATATATATATATTTATAGTGGATGGTTTAGAACGCCGAATATCAACGCTGTATGCGGCGAAGTCGGAAACTAGAGGTTTGATGGAGTTGTAGATGTTGTTTTATTACTTCTCTCGTATCTCGGTTTACAAAAAGCCAATTCTTAGATCGGGTAGTTAAATTTTATCTCGTTACGTTTACAAAGTGACCCGACGGACGTATGTTTGGTCCAAAAAGTGAATACAACTTTTTGCTTGCATTTATTTGTTCACAACGTAACTAATCCGCAAAAATCTGGCAGATCGGGACATGTGCCAGAAGTAGTCTCTCTAACTCTAGTAGGTTAGTTTTCGTAAACTTTCTTGGAAATAAACAATAGCCCCTAATTGTTATTTACTCAGCGAACGTCTAATTTTTTGGTTATTCTCTCCTTGCAATAAAAAAAAAACTATAATATAAATTAATTAAAGTTTTTATTAAAATGCGAAAATTATTTTAAAAATAAACAAGTATGTAAACAAAAAAAAATAAAATTGAAATGTTCTGTTCTTTCGTTGTATAATGCTTGTCGTAGATAGTTATTATTAGTTTCAGTCATAATAGAAATTTATTAAAATTTTTATTAAAATGCGAAAGTTATTTTAAAAATAAGCCGGTATTAAAACAAAAAATAAAATTGAGATGTGTTCTTTCGTCGTATAATGCTTGTGGTAGATAGTTATTATTAGTTTCAGTTACAATAAGGAGCAATAATCCTTAAATAAGAATCAGTAGACAAATTTACGGAGCGATTTGAGGATGTAGTCCCTAAAAATGGTCACATGGTTGATTTAAGTACCTAAATAGCAGTCTTCTAGTGGATTCGAACACGGGTCTAGTCTACATTCTCACTGTCAAAAGTCTGCGACCTTAGTTTTTAGTTTCATCCGATATTTTTTTTATCGGGTAGTGGCCAACCTGCTCAAGGGCCATGATACATAGCGCTGACCGGCAGCACTCTGAGATAACTCATCGCAGCGAGCCCAGTCACCGACTACAACAGCATTCCAACGAGATGGCAGCCGACGGGGATCGCCACTTTGAAGAACTCTCAGGCGTTGGTAAAATTATGCGGAAGGGGGGGGGCAGGGGTGGTAAAAGGGACCTTGCAGGTGCGCGTGGCGCCGTGATTAATTACGCCATGAATTAAATTAATTGGAAGACACTGACGCGGCGCACTTTCCACGCTAAAGAGGAGGAATTCCGACGCTGAGGGTTAATCTCTGCGCGGAGAGCCGTGGACGAGCGAGGATGATGGTCGGGGAGGAAGAGATAGGTGGAGGAGGCGTGAGGGAGAAGAGGGAGGGCGGAAGAGGGTGGCAGGCATGATAGTAATTACGTGAACAACCCGCCGCTGCTCCGGGCGAGAAGGGCACAAGTCGCGCGCAGTCACTCCTCTACTGCCGGGGTTCAACTAATACGGCAAACCTCGTAGGCAATATGAGGCGTTTACGAAAAGTAACCTGCTGTAGTTAGGATGGGTTATGTCCGTCTCATGACCAGGTTTTCTCAACGACTGTACACTCGAAATAGAAATCAGTAAATGTTGGCGGAATACGAGTTTTTTTTTCCTTTTTTCGGTAGATTGTAACAGAGTTAATAATAATAGACACCTGATTTTCGTGCAAAGATATTTCAATCACTTTGATTCAATGCACTAAGTAGACATTTGCAGCTTTGCTTCATGGTTATTGGCAGCGTGTCTTTGTGTAAAGGCGTCACTTATTTGACCGAGCCAATCAGAGCAAGGTTACTGATACACCGCACATCTGTGATTGGCTGCTAGAATCTCGACCACAAAACAGAGATGTAGGCGTGCAAACTAGTTATTGTAACAAACTGGGACAAAAATCGTTTCACGAAAAACAATGACTCATAATAATAATAACCACAATAATAATCTTTATTCGGCGCATTTAAGGCAATTGAAGACCTAACATTCACAAGGGGCTAAGTGCCGAAAGGTAAGTTTCTTGGTAATGACGAAAACAGTATATTGCGACAAACAAATGAACAAGGAATTATCCAGGTGGATTCACATATTTTTAACAATAGGAAAGTAGTAAATAGGAGCAATCGCACAGTAATTAATACGAAGCACGTATGATCATCAATATATATTTTTTTCAATGAACTAGACTGCTTTGATGTTACTCCAACCATCTAATTGCAATGATGTACGAAACGCATGAATATCACTAGGAGATAGTACTTCAGGTATGTCTTCGACCTAATATTTTGGCACATTTCTATGCGTCTAATTCATTTTTGTCGAAAATATTTCATAGCCCCTTTTGAATGTTAAGTCGTCAATTTTGCTTTCTCGTACACAGAACCTTCAATAATCAAACAAATATACTGCAACTAACACAAATTAAAAATATATCTATAACACTAAAGTGAATATAACTATTTATACCACACAGTCCAAATACATTGGGAATTAAACACCAAAAATTAATATGTGTCACTTCAAACAATTATACACGGCCAAGCACTCTAAACACTGAGTTTTTTTTATCATGTATCCCGTGATTTACTGGACGCGTTTAAACTTCACTCGGGTTACTTTCTAAATGACAGTAAGTTGAAATATTGTGCTTCACTAAGATTAAACTCATAGCTTAACACATTTATCTTAAGACTACCGGTTATTTAAGGTGAATTAAACACTGCCCAAGCAACTAAACGATGTTTACTGCAGTATGAGTAACCGACTCGTGTTACTAGGAGTTAACCTAAAATCACTCGATCAGAATAAATTATTCTTGAAAACGTATGTGATTGTTTGCAAGAGCGATTTATCTTGTAAAAAGAAACTCGATGAATACGCAAGCGGATGGGTGGGGGGTTGCTGTCAGAAAGTGTTTTTACGTTTCATGAATTATTATTTAAAATTTTTAAGAAATCGTACCTCACAACTGATACAAATGCCGAACGGAAAACGTATCGCAGAGTTTTTTTTTTTTTTTTTGCATATTCATTTAAACATCATGTCTTCAAAATTCCTTAGGTATCGTGTCTTCCCTGGAGTAACCTTATTTACTTGATATTTAATTAATTTAAGACTACCTATATTGACAGTACTGTAAGGTTTGTGAAAGTGTTTATTGTTTGTTTTGAAACGTTAAATTTGTGTATTTTCAGTTATATACATTTCTTGTGTTTTATGCATGTATAAGTTACGTAATTCTTTTTACTAACTGCCTAAGCGTTTAAATTTTTTCTTGTTAGAATGTAAGTTGTATTTATAAACAAGTAATTAAAAAAGTAAACGATGAGAGTACATGCCTTAACTGCACAATGCACTCAACACAATAAGTTAATTAGTACAAAAATTTCAATATCAATAAAGTGCTTCTGAAATGGGGTCAACGAAAATCTTGATCGCATCGAAAAATTTGAACTAAGCTTTCGCGAATGAATCATGGCTAGAGCCACGATTTTATGGCGAAAAGATTTTTGCAACATTCTGTTTCGATGCGTCATGTGCACAGCTGCAGCTCTGCTACTTCGTCTGTGGTTGGATGATTTTACTCTCACTGGCCTTGGCAAATTATAGACGTACGGAGTCGCAATAATCTTATTCTGATTGGTGCAGTCAAATGAGAAACGTGTCTGAACGAAGACACGCTGCCAATAACCTTGAAACCGAACTGCCGATGTGCACGTGAATCACTGAAACAAAGTGAGGCAAAAATCTTTTCGCGACAAAATCGTGGCCCTAATCATGGCTAATCCTACTCGAGACAACGGTAAGTTGGTGTAGGAAAACGATACGTGCTAAATAGCGCAAAACAATAATAGAATAAAAAATATAAAGCACAGAAGAGTACATAAGAACGAATGGTATTCAAAAAAAAAAAACAAAAACCGTGAAACTAATATGTGTTTGTGCAGACGAAAATATAGGTTCTAGATAAGGAGAAGTTAGTTATATTTGATTATACTAGGTACATATTCGGAATGCTAAGTTATAGTATTGTACAGTACTGCTCAGTACCAGTATTTTAATTTTAACTGTGCAGTTGGTTTTGTGACAAAAATCAGCCATAGAAAATGTTACTGGTATACTTAGAAACACGAGTATTTCGCATATTTAGCGCTAGGAAAAATTCGCGAGTTCAATTACCTTTATGCTAGAATCCAATGTCCTATGCAGCTATGCATACTCATGCCCCGTATATTCGTTCATTGTCTGTTGTGTGAATGAGTAGCAGGTAATGGACAAATGGTAGGGCTTCGGTATACACAGGATAATAGATTCTAGCATGTGGGTCGTTGAACTTGCGAAACATTCCTAGCCCTACGCATATTCATCTGGCAGCAGCCTAGACTTCTCAGTCCTATACACGCTCTGGCCACAGTTGAATATCCATTAACTTTCGGCACAATTTCGGCACAAGCGGGTAACGCGTGAGTTCACCACGAGTTATATTCCTAACTTGTAGGCTAGCTAACCTCCAAGAATTTATGTGTGGGACAGGAAAATATCGCGAATTCTATTACCTGTAGGCTAGAATTCATTGTCCTATGCATAAACCAGCCCCGGCCGCTTGTCCATTAGCTGCTGCTCACTGAAACAATGAACGAATATACGAGGCTTGAGTATGCATAGTACAATGGATTTCCAGTCCCTAGCTATATGTGTATTCAAGCAGACTATAGATGTTCGTTGGCTGGTGGCCGATACAGTCGTATCACACGATTTAAGTGCTTTTTTTTATTACTGGTTCAGAATACTTCAGGAGTTGTGTAATAAATCAAGATCCAATTACGAAAGTACTTGCACTTGTTTGAATTACATCTTGTACCTGAAAGATAAAGCGAATTTATCATGTCCCTACCCTGATAGCAAAATAAGCTTGATTTAAGCTTGAATCAAGCTTGCCATGACAAGTCTGCAAGCGTATCATGTCAAGTCATAAGCTTGACTCAAGCTAACTAGTCTCCACACGATAAGCTTGCAGCAAGCAGGATACAACCGTAAATATTAGGCTTGACTCAATCTTGAATCAAACTTACCAAATAGGGCTTGTAATGGCAAGCCTAAATCAAGTCAATTGCAGGTTTGCTGCAAGCTTACATACTATCCGGGTAGTGACTGATCATTGTCGGTAACGTGTATGTTTATGAAATACGACTATATACAGATAGAGGTACGATTTTTTCGCGTATTGATTCTAGATAATATTGAAAGTCCAGAACGTATATCTCGCTGCCACTTCTGTGATCATAATCAGATGACAGTAGTTTTGAAACACATTTGACAACTGATAACCGGTAATAAATAAGTAAAGACTTGAAAAATTCGCGTTATCTTTTGGGGCACAAGATGAAAGACAAACAATTGTAAGTACAGTACGTGTCACTTTTGCAACTGGATCTTGATTTACTTGACAACACCTGAAATATTCTGAACCAGTAATAAAAAGAAACACCTAAACGCAAGCCAAATCGTGTGGCATGACAGTACCGGCCAGCAGCCAATGAACAACCGTTGCCAGCTTGAATAGATACATATTTTAGAGGCTAGCTTACATGTCAGTTAACCCGCGAATTTTTCCGGGCTCTATCAATCACTAGAGCCACTAATCTTTGGTGAAAATAATTCTGGAACAATTTGTTTCAATGCCTTTCGTGTAGATCTGCAGTCCTGACTCGTAGTGACAGATTAGACGTTTTTAACTCTCAGTAACATTATTATGATTGGTACAGACAAATAAGTGACGTCTCTAAACAAATACATTCTATCCAATAACCACAGAGCAGAGCTGCAGATGTGTACGCAACACACTGAAACAAGTTGGTACAGGAATTTTTTTTTCGCCAGAAAATCAGTGGCTCTATCAATCATTTTTAAACGTACACCTCCGCTTCTTGGATGGACGAAAACGTGTAGAAGGTTTTGGAACGGCACCAACGAACCTGCAGTCTGCGATCTTTAAATAAACTCCTCTAAATCTCCGGCACAACGATGTAGCGCCTCTCCCCCCTCCCCCTCATCTAAAGAGCGCGTTTCAACGGCTCTGTTTTTCCTGAAGTGCCGCTGCCGAGATAAACTCGCTTCTTGAACCAGAGCACCCGTTAATTAGGCGGCGATAAATTATCCCAGGCCTTGCTGTGTTGTTTGCGGACCCCGGCGAGGCTTTCGGAACAAGCCCCCGCGGCCACAGACGACTCCACGGGAATAAAATGTTTTAGTACTAAACAAAATTACAACTTAATAAATATATAAACAGTTCTGCAACTACGTGATTTAAAAAGTTGAACATTATTATATCTAGTTACTGATATGATGCCCATAATTCCGGCTCGGTCAACGAAAACGCGGTCTTGCCGAAGTCACCCGAAGACACCCGACGACACCCGAAGCACGGTCTTAACAACAACTGCAATAACAGTTTGCAGCTTTCTAGAACAATATAAAGGACGTCCAGAACCAACCACGCGGATCCTTGGCAAAATTGGAGATGAAAATGTAAGTGGCAAAACCTTGAACGATGACATTTTACGTGCACTACGTGGCAACGCTGCACGGAGAAAGTTCGCTCTTGTGCTCCACGCCCAGGTATTATTTTATGTATGTTACGTCACGTTAACGTAGAACCATGTTCGGACTGCTCGGGATTTGAACCTGCACCCGGCGGGGTCGGTCTCCAGATGTTCGCACGTAGGAATCATACCGGACGATGCAGTTGGTTGGCGGGTTTTCTCGGGGGTGTCACGTTTCTCCCGCCCATTCATTCCGGCGCTGCTCCATACTCACCTCATGTCACCCCTCATCAGCGCTAAAGACCTCGATGTTAAGGGCTTGGGCCCGAGTTTCTCGGATTAAGAGATAATTATTTTTTTTAATCCATACGAGAGTCGATATCGTAAAATTGCTTCGTAACTTTTTTGCAAATTGGTTTTACTATGCAGTGTAATTTTTTGAGCCAAACTGTATGATGAGTATAGCGCATTTATCAATTAAAAGGAAATTTCGTTAATTAACTAACTAGCAACTATTTTGCAGTCTTCTGATTTGACAAAATTAGAGTTTGCAATTTAAATCAGTCATACCAAAGTTATGAAGCTATTTTACGATATCGGCTTCCGTTTATGTTTTAAAAAATAATTTACATTAAATGCGAAGAAACTCTCTCATACTCACTGCTAGGCTTCAACGTACTGTGTACAACACTGAAGGTTTAGTATCGATACTGTCTATCGTTAGAGGAGATGATATATCGCGAAAATGTTTTTGCCCAACATACCCTTGAAACGTATACGACTGGATGATATACGTCTGGCACAACGAACCTGTCTGCAGACCAACAACAGACATCAAATATTACAATAGCGGGATTCTTATTGGCTCAGTCAAATAGGGCAACAGATCCACGTACAAGAGAAAGTCAGTAATAATCCAATAATCTGAACGCGAGTTGAAATCCAACAAACAGTCAAGTTTTCCCGCGATAAACCACCATCTCTATCTACCGTTTATTTGAAGCTCTGTTTATATTTAACACAACGTATGTGATAGGCTCCAAATCTGTTTATGTGCGTCACAAAATGCATCATCCAACTATAGCAGGCTAAAGTTACTACAGTTTATTGGAGACTATGTGACTGATTGCAGTTTTCGAGTGTCCCCATGTATGCTGGTTGTATCCGCGGTGGTCGAATGGGTCAGTTTCCTTCTACCTAAGTGATATGGGTTCGATTCCCTACTGGTACGGTCCCAAACGTTTCGCACGTGGGAAACGTGGCGGGCGTTGTCACTGGCTGGGAGGTTTTCTCGAGGAACTCCCGTTTCCCCTGCCTCTGACATTCCCTCGCAGTTCCACACACATCTCACCCTCATCTCATATATTCTTCGAGTCGGACGGGCGACAGGCATGTCTCGCTAGTATAGCAGCCGGCTCAACCTTGACCCCGGCCACAGACTAACCCCGGCATTCTCTCATACGCCGTGACTCTGCCAAAAGGTGGGGACATGTAGTGGATTTTATATTTCTATAGCCACCTATGAAAATTCACTCGCTGGAGTAGGATAGAATATCTCAATCACTTGACCAGGTTTTGTCGATTACCAGGATTTGATAACCGCCTGCAACGCCATTCAAGGTTTAAAAATAAAGGAATAAAACAACCCTACATATTTTCTACGCGATAAATACTTTGCTAAATGTTACATTCACGGAGCATTCTTTAAAACCGAATGGTTGAGATGAAGAAGGACAAAAAGATTCCACTTCGGCCAACTTTCGGGAGAACAGGAAAACCTGTCTTGATACTAAACTGTAGGTAAAATGTGAAAACACTATTAGATATTTGCTTGTTAGGATTTAAGGAATTGAAACATTATCTGAAAAACGCAATACATTCTATGCGCTGGAAGTTATGCGCAATCAAAGTTGAAGAAATGTTTTCCTTTTTAATCTCAGTGAGTCGAGGGCGTTCTGAAACTCGATGAAACAATAAATTTCATATACGTTTCCATAATAGAAGTGCTGATAGTTGCTAGAATAGTATGCTGTATGTTATTATACTTACACAATACTAATCACACATTTACAATGCCACATGTTGCACATTTACAACACTGTAGACTACATAAACAAAATAAATTCTACTGCAGCGATTTCTCACGGCGAATAGTCAATCATGCCATAACCCTGACGTTAAGAATGGAATGATTTCCTTTTACATATAACTTCATATAACTTAAAAATTCGAAGTTCTATAGCGGTGTAAGGGTTCCTAGAATCCACTCTTTCTTTATCTCAATCAAAGAAGCTACATATGAAGTACAACTTGGCTATATCAGTTCGCTTTCGGTAAACTATGGAATGTTTTACTTTCTCATCTCACCCATTCAATTATTATATTTATATATAAACATTATATTAGTTTTAGTAGTTGACCAAGAGCCCATCAGTTGAAATATCGAAACACGGGTAAATATACCTACTAGAGATGGGCGCTAACGACTGAAATTTACTATCGACACTCTAAACGATAGCCAGTACATAATATCGACTGAAAAATCGATAGTTTTTAGTTGGCTACTTTTTTGCCTTAAAATGTACAGTGGGCCAAATTGTCGGCCGTGAGCAACAGTAATTCAGTGTGCACTAGTACTGTAGATTACTTGCACCATACATTTGAAATTTCGGCTGACCTACCCTACCTTCGTAAATTTTCATAACCGTCTTTTGTATGCTAACGGAAGACTTCAGAGACCGCGAACCACATCCGGCATTCTAGCCTGCAGTCGGAAAATATCGCGAAATTCACGAATCTCCAGTTATAACGGCCTCGCACACGAACCAGCAGAGGCCTGCGGCGAAACGTTTTCGGCACATGCGTCACGAGGCCTGGCGTATGTATGATGTGGAGAGGGGGGGAAGGAGGGGTGGCGTCACCCCAGCTGCTGGGCCCCGCGGGGAGTGAGGGGGAAGCGAGGCGGGAGAGGGGTGGAAGGCAGTATAATTGAGGGTAATTAAGGCCGTGGCGTGAAAGCGGGGATTGCAGCTCGCGGGACAACGGATGGTCGTCATTAAATCCGAGCCAAGTGAGCTTGTCCCGGTTCGTGGAACCTTCCCCCCTCCCTTCCCCTTCACGACTGTGTTAGCTCGTCTTTACCCCTCCCCCCTCCCTCCCGAGCGTGCAGTCTGGTGGGCGTCGAACATGTGGCTCGCTCCAGAGTGTGGAGGAGAGAGAGAAAGAGAGAGACAGCGGCCTCTTCTCCGCATTGTTTATCTTACAGAGTGGTTTTCCGGCCCATTGCGTGCGATCCGTGAGGGTAGAAGCTATGTGGGAAGAGGGGACTGGGGGGAAGACGCTTTATTCCCTCCCGCTAACGCCGGAGCTGAAAACATTCGTCCGCTTGCGGTTAGGTTTAACGGTTCCGTGTCTCGCGGTTTTTAAATTTCCCCGAACGTTGGGGTGAAGGTACTTTCCCATCCGTGGCGCGGAATAGGAGAGTTCTCTGCTCGCTTTAACCGACTATTTTCAAAGATGCCTTCTCCCCACGAGCATCGAGCAAATATAACTGGCTCGCGATGAAGTGAGAACATTCGAAGGTCGTCTTGGCTGGAATAATAATTTAAAAATATTATTTGTTATGGTCGCAAACGTTAAGTTGTAAGTATAGTACAATCTATGTACACTGTGATTCTTACTTACGATGCTTGGTTTATTTCAGCAAACGACAAAAACTATAAATGATCTAAAAGGAAAGAATTAACTAGTATTTCATAAGTGCTCACTTAATCCCACATGTAGATCCATTACGATAAGTATAATATGAAGACAACGAGCTGCGCTGGGGTCTGCGGCCAATAAGGTCGACTTTACCTAGCTCATCGCCTGCCTCGCCGCCTCTAAGTGCAATCTGCTCAGGAAGCACCACGTGAAATAATCGTCGACCAATAATATAAGGGCTGAGATTCATAGCGGTGTATGTCACAAATATTTAGTAGTATTATTTTTATTCATATTACACACATTTTTCCAAAATAATTTTATGTAACAAATATTTTACTCTTTAACTGATGTTCTGGGTCACCATCTGAGAATTGCAAGAATGTATTGCATTTTGCATGTGACAACAAAAATTTGTATACGAGAAAACTATTTTAAGATACACCAATATAAATCTAAGCCATTCAATATAAGATGCGACGTGCTACACATTTCAAAAGCTTGGGAAATAATATTTTAGCAGATTTTTCACTTCCTCTACTTATTGTACACCCATTTATTTGGAATACACTGTGACATTATTTTCTCTGTGAAACTTTTCTTTCACTTTATTAAAGGATGAGACAAATTCGAAAACCAACCAATATTTCTATTACTAGAGCTACTGACCAAATGGAAACGAAACGCCTGTGGAACTCATAAGAAAAAATATAAAAACAGAATTTACATAGTAGGAAAAATAATGACTTCTACAGATAAGTCATGTTACTAGATAATAAAATAAGGAGAAATTATGATAGTGTATGGAATTTCAGATGATGTGGTTTTACCGTGACCTAGGTGATTTAACTGGGGTACGAACCTAACCTTCACTTAACTTGCAAACCTGGTTCTACGTAATTTTCTGAGTTCTAAACGTTTCCAAAATTCATGTTTGTTCCTGGAACAGCTTATAAACTTCTTTAAATTCTTTGCTAGCTCAGGTTGAGAAATCTCGGGGTCGATCTTAGGTTTTGTTCATTTTGAAGTAAGTTACACCCGTCGAGATATAAGAAGAATTTTAAAGCTGTTCTGCATAATCAACTAATTTTCGGGAATTAATCGAAATTTACTAGATTTTTTTCCAGCTCTTGACGAAGAACTAAACTTGACACGACGGCGTAGTTTGGGTGAGTCTTACCAAGGATGTCTTGTAGTAGGTCGGGACAGTTGTCTCTAGATCATCCCTCGGTTCTTATTCGGCCACATCCTTCTCGTCCTTGGATGGCGACCACGTACTCTTGGTTCTTGTAAGATGGTCGCGACCTCTTCGCCCTCGGATGAAGCTCTCGTTCCCCTCGTTCATCGAATGGTGGACCCGTCGAACTGAAGACCTTGGAGATCCAGGACAGCAACGAACACGAAGTGGACTATGGAATGGCCTGAACCACAGGCTCTTATTTATAATTCCCTTGAATATCATTCTTCGGCGTTGACATCGTGGATAATTTCAAATGTATTTCTCCTGGCAGTAGTCGTAGAAGCAAAATGAGACCTTTCTGACGACGCGTAGGAAACATTCAGCGACTCGTCGAAGAAATCCTCGGGTCTTCTTGACTACACGCCTGTTCTGCACCATGAATGGGAACGTTCTTATTTTCCATAAAAATTTTCTCAGTCGTTCTTCAACAAACTACTTCTTTCGTTGTAATGTCGCAATACCAATTCCAGTCAATAAATTTTTCGTAGCTAACCCCGGGTTTGTTCACTAATATGATCAGATCAGGTTGTAATCCGTGATATAAAATAAAATAATTTTTGCATAGATATAAAAACTGTAGAAGTAATTAAAGTTCCAAAACACAATATCTTAAACATTCAATACATAGATGATTAAAACTTACATTCTTCCTGGCACGTGGTAACTATGGTCATAGAATAGTAAATACCTAGGTTAATTGACAAATAAATTGAAATTTATACTCATCTGTAACATTGGACAAAATGGTATGTTACAACACTTACAGGCAAAACTATGTTAACGTAAAGTTGAGGTGGTCCTGTACTATTGATTTCGTACGAAACTAACGCATAACACTCGTCTATGTGTAGAGACCTGAAAAATTGGTGTTTCCTTTTGGGTGTAATAGGTATGTGATTGTTTCGTGATTGTCACTTGACTTATCTTACTTATCCTGGAATGTACTTATCCAGCAACACAGAAGCAGGCAAATAAGGGCCCAATTATGTGGTACCACTGTGTCAGCGAGCAGCCAATGAACAGCTGTCATATATCAGAACACATACATGCATGGTAAACCATACATGCTAAGTATAATTTAATATGCCTACAATATTACATAACGCAAAACAGGCAGAACTGAGTTTTGGGAAAATATGAAGAATGTGACTCTACCAATTGAACTGACTGTCAATGTAAAGCCCTAGAGATTTTGTGTTTTCGGATTCATTGATATCTACATCACTACAGTAATTGTTCAAGGTTAACAGTTTACCATTTGTTTGTCGTAAACTGAAAGAAATGTGTTTTATCTGTATTGATGTTTAGTTTGTTGATTTTAAATTATGAATCTAATTCTACCGAAGTGTTGTTGGCTAGAAGATATAGTTCTGCTTTTGACTTGCCAGATGTTATAACGCTGGTATCATCTGCAAACAGAGCAGGTGTACAACTATAGGTCATTCGGGATAAAGTGAGCACTAAAAGTTTAACCTTCACTAGCCGTTACTGCATATAAGTCAACATTAACTAACTATAGTTGTCGTGCTGCTTGTGTGGTTGGCAACGAATTGCCGAATAGAGTTCCGTGTATTTTTTTTTAACGCAACAATACTAAATTAAAAATCTATTGAACTCTACATAATTGTATTTTATATAATTAATAAACTCGCTTATTTATCTCACACGCGCAAACATTAAGTGGCGTGTCCAGAGAGGTTAGACATTTCCTGTCGTTGGCAGTTACGCGCGGAAAAATACGAATTGGCTAAAAAATATAAATTTATCAGGACTTTCTTGAGTGCTCACTTTATTCCGAACCACCTCTGGAAGGTGATTTATGTAAACAAGGACTAGCAGAGGTCCGAGAATTTTGTGTGGCTCGATATCTGTAGAACCTGCACAGCCTATACTGACCTTTTTGTTCATCTCGGTGAGATCCTCATTTATATTGGAAAACAAAAGCCATTTTTTTTTTGTGGAAGTAATTTTGCAACGATTTGTTTCAATGCCTTATGCGCACATCTGCAGCTCTGCTTCGTTGTCAATGATTGGATGGTTTTATCTCTCAGCGTCTAGGGATTCTTCCCGCTAATCACAGAAGAGTGGTGTGTCAGTAACATTGTTCTGATTGCCACAGTGAAATAAGCGAATAATCATTAAGTAGATATTACGTAACACACACAAACTAATAAGTGCAAAATTCTTTTCACAAAAAATCAGTGGTTTTAGGTATATATTCCTTCAGCAGTTTATTGTTTCCCTTGACGTTATTCGTAGAAAGTAATTTCCATAAAAAAAAAACACTCAAAAACACATATATGTACATTTTTTCGCACGTTTCTTCCTGTAGCAGTAGTCTCTCTGCTCATTGCAATGAAGAAAATGGTTTTTGTCGGAAGCACGATATGGGAGAAAATGTCTAGGCCCCATAGAATATAACTAGAGGCAAGATTATTTCGCGTATTGATTCTAGGTCAGGTTGAATGCCAGTAATGTATACTTTATTACTCCTTCTGTTATTACACGACACATTATTTCAACACATCTTTGACGACTGCAAGCCAGTGATAAATAAGGAAACAATTCGTGGTGGTAAAACGTGTTACTTTTAGAAGCCAATGTATATATTTGACTTTGGCTAGTGTGTGTATAGGTCAGAGAAGTCTACGGTGTTGCCAGATTAATACCCGAATTACAAGTGCTTCTAAATAAAACGTAAGTCCCTATTCCTGCTCATGTCACGGTTATTTGGGTAGGCAGCTCCCTTAAAATATTTCTGATCGCCCGATACACTGGGTTTTTTAATGTTTTGTTTGTGGAATTATCAGAATAATAATGTAAAATTTGCGGCATATATAATAAACGTTAAAAATTAAAATTTTCTCACATGCAGTGTAGCGCAAGGTAAATTGAATTTGCGCTATAATGAGATATTATACAATTTTCTTTTCTGTATTTCAAAAGGGAAGCATATAATACTCTAATATATCGGTGGGTGAATGTATTTCGCGCGGACGAGGTCTAGAAGCGTGGAAGCGATAAGGACGACTCAGTACGGGCACCGTGTCTCACATTAGCCTCTAGGTGCAAGTCGCAGGACTGGTGTGCTGTCTTCTCACCAACTAGACTCTATGCCTAGGGACCCTGGTTTCCCGCGAAAATAATTTTGCCCCACTTTGTTTCAGTGCCTTACGTGGTCAGTGATTGGATATTTTAACTCTCTCGAGCCTTGGGATTCTACAGGCAAATCACAGCCATGAGGTGTTGCATAGACTTTATCGTAATTGGCTCAGACACATGAAATACGACTCTTTACACAGATACGCTGCCAATAATCATGAAGCAGAATTGCAGATGTGCACGTAAGACACTGAAACAAAGACGGGCAAAATTCTTTTCGCGGAAAACCAGGGTCCCTATCTATCAGACAGTCTGTGGCGGCCCTATCATTTTATAACGTGCTATTAAAGTTAATGTGTATTTTACACACCCATACATTTTAAAAGATTCTGCGCCGATATATTCATACCTTAAAAAGAAAGCAAAAACTTCCATTTTTGCCATTTTAACCTCACGAAAATATGCCGTAACGAGTAGTAGTGCATTTCAAATGGATATACGCACGTGTAACGTATTTTGAATGCTATTCCTAGTCAGTCATCACTCATGTGTGACGAGCAGTTTTAGAATAATCTGGTAACGACCGAAGCTCTGCAATTCACTGGGCAGACGGCCACCTTAAGGCTCGGTTTCAGTCGCCATATTGAATTTTATAATATATTGCTTTTTTTTGGAATTCTAAGAAGAAAAATATTAAATATGATATTATACCTCAAATTCTGTTTATATTTCTCTACAGTACCGACATTGCGATTTAGCTGTTAACATATAATTACGCCGCAATCTGTGTTGCAAATTATTTTAAATTCATAATTTGCTCGACAAATTGCGACCTGACTGTACATTACTGGCTCTATTACCATGCTTGTATTGTATCTCGAGGTCAATATAATTTGTGGTATAGTCGCCGAAGTAACATTTGTCTTCTCAGAATTCCAAAACAGCGAAATCTAATAAAATTCAATATGGCGACTGAAACCAAGCCTTTAGAGTTTGTGAACTTTTTTTTTTGGGGGGGGGAATAGGGAAGGCATAGGTCAATATACCACGACCATCAATCAAACATCTCATCGGATCTAGGCGTGAAGTACTAAACTAGTGTGCAATGTTTTCGAAGAAAGTGTTTTTCAACTGAATTTCAAGCAATGACCCTGTTAATTTATTTGTGAAAAGTATGTGGTAAAGTCCAATGCAGGTTTCTATGACTTTGGTTTACGATCACGGTTAATATTTTCTGAGCAGAAAAGTTATTTTGAGCACTTTTGAGGAGCTCGGTAATCGTGTTTTAATTAACTAACGGATGGCATTTTTAAAATCATAGAGACACAGTTTGAGTGTGCCTTTCGTAGATAAACGTTTTGGAAACATTTTAATTGCTATACAAGAAAAAAATAGTTTCCGTGCCACGTTACAGCGCGGCTCACTCGCCAGGTCTACCAACACTTCAGGGTGTTCAAGCGCGATAAAATCGTAATTAAATATTTACATTAAATATTGTTAGTTTTGTAGACGATACTTGTGAGTACATTTTACTCTTACAAAACAATTTTAGGTTGTATAGTTTTCTCATAAAGTTGCGTCAAAGTCATAATTTGCATGCTCTGCTGCCATGCAAATAGTGAAAATCAGCTGACTCATGTGAGTGAAATAATTCACAGTGAAATAACATGTCATGGACTACGTAACAAAACATTAAGAAACATTCCGGGAACTACTTTTATATTTTAAAAAAAATTTTGATTTTTTGTAAATTTTTTTATACTTTGTGATATTTTAAAAATATGGCGTTGTGGTTTTTTTTAATGTTTTATTGCATAGCTCATGTTATATAGGTTCAAAGGGAATTATTACAATCAAGTAGGTTGATTGGTGTTCAGTATTTGCATGGCAGCGTAAAAAGCAAATTTGACTTAGACGCACCGTTATGAGAAAACTATGGAAGCTAAAATTGTTTTATAAGAGGAAATTGTATACACAAGTATCGTCTACAAAACTAACGACATTCCTTAAAAATTTAAAATTATTATTTTATCGCATTTGAACACGCCGATAAAGCTGTATCAGACTAAGAGCCAGGTTACAAACTTGTCGCGTATTGAAGGGGCAGATGTTTTCAGGACGGGTAGTAGCCGAACGCCTCCGCTGGCCAGATAAAGAAGCAGGAGGAGAGAGTATGGCGAGTAAATGGCCCTCTAATTAATGAAGTGAGTATAAAGATTTCCCGTAAGTCGACCTGCCGCGGTCCCGAAGAGGCAGTCACGTGACGACCGCCACGGACAAACCTCCTCCCTCCCTCCTCCTCTAAACACCAGGAATAACAGTACAGTCAGGTGCGAAGCACTGCAGACCTACTGGGTGGGAAAACTTCTGCGTTGCAACAACTTGTTTCACTGTCTTATGTACACATCTGCAGCTAAGCTTCGTGGTAATTGGATAGCATGAATTTGTGCACAGGCGTCACTCATTTCACTTTAATGTGGTTTACATAAAATTTTCTTTAGTTGAAAATAAGTGTTCTATTTTAATTTAGTATGCTAATACCATTTTATATTACTTCATTTCTTATAGCATTCATTTCTTAATACAATTCTCTTTTAAATATCATTCTTAAATAATTATTTCTTATATCATAGTTACTTCCTACTACGACTTTACATAAATTATTTCTTACAGCATAGATTCCTTAATATAATTTTATATAGAACATTTTTATTAAATTAAATGTTCCTTGTAGCCTAGTTACTTCTAAATACAATACAGCGTCATTTCTAATTACCAGATACCTGTATCTTTATTTTTTTACAGCGTTTATTGATGTCCCCCGGTTTTATGCCGTTAGGCTTCATTTTTGACGGCTTATAAACCAACTTAACGTAAGTAAACGACAGAAACATCCATGCCGTGCTGGGATTCGAACCCAGGACCTCTCGCACCGTAAGTCTGCATGCTACCTACCACGCTGAAGAGGCCGGTCAGAAATATGTAGACTAACCTCCAAAATTATATGAATCGCCGCTGAGTTTTATACGCAAATAATTCTGTACAATCTTGTTTCAGTGTCTTATGTACACATCTGCAGATTTGCTTCATGGTTGTTGGTAGAGCCCACGATTTTTCGTGCAAAGAATTCTGCAACAGTTTAATTGAACGCCTTATGTGTAGAGACATGCAAAATTCGCGTTATTTTCTGACAGCTGACTAGACTCCATGTGACTATAGGCTGGTTCGACGTCTCCCGCTGGCCGATATTGTCGTGACTTGCCGCGGAGAATGCTTACACGGTAGAGAGGACAATCTCTGTGAAGACGTAACACACGTCAATGACAACACATGAAAATTCGTGGCCAAATGACTCGCACTTTATGCTCTGTTATATGTATAGGACAATTAAGTTTGGTCTGGTATCAAATGATTACGTGAATTTTGCATGTATCTACTTATGTTCACATATGAAGCTATGCTTCATGGTTATTGGCAGCATGTATTATTGCACAGACGTGGCTCATTTTACTGTGCCAACAGGAACAAGGTTACTGCGACACCACACGTCTGTGATTTGCGGGTAGAACCCTAGACGCTGAGAGTTAATAACAGCCAATCACTGACCATGATGCAGGACTGTATATGTGCGCATAAGGCATTGAAACTAATTGCTGCAACATTTATGTTACCAAAAACCAGTGGTTTTGTGTATGTAGGCTAATTTTTTATTCCAACCATCTTAAAACTCTTAAATACTTGGAGTAATGGTAAATCTACTACAGATTGGCTATATCAATTACTACGATTCTACGTCGGTTTGAAATCAGTTTCAAAACATTCCACCGTTTTGAAAACGCTTATGGAAACGGCATTCAAATCGATTTGAGTCTGAAGGTCGTTGCACCAGAAATTGGGATCGTCTCGGATTGAGTCGGGCATTATATGCCATGGAAACGCGGATTGTACTAAAAACGAATCGAAAGTAAACAAACACATACAAATGAAAGACTGAACAAAAATTGCCATATGGTCGTGAAGAACAATAATTTCCTTGTATCAGTTTCATTTACTTAAGAGGGCGTGGTACATAATTCAACGCTAAAAGCATCAATCTATAACTGTAGGTTTCTTGAAGCAATCATAGACAATAGTTTTAGCCAACGTTTTAAACAAAATTGTTTCCAGTGTTACGAACTTTTGAGGCACAATCTCTGACGCCGGAACCTCGTGCATTTAACTGCGGCGCAAGAGATCACGCGTAACGAATTAGTAATTCTGGATAAATATTTACTCATAAAGTTGACAAATACCATTATCTAGGATTGTCATTGAGTATTTTATCCATATTGGCTTCGAAAAAAGCGTAGAAATTAATTGATGTGTTCAGTGTTTGTTTATCTATCACGCACTCTTAAGCAATTTACTTTACATGGAGGCAAGTAAAAATAAAGATATGATTGTATGAGTTCATTTATTTCGTCTGAACCAACATAAATTTCAATTGTACCAACGTTACCACACGCGAATTCGTCCAGCGGACTGAAATTAATTCTGTCGGTTATAAAGTTTGCATGTAGACGGGTATCGTTCTCAGTCAGGACCCAACACCTAATCCGTTTTTTAAACGATATGGAAACGTAGTACATGTTAAAAGTTTGCCACAATAAACAGCTGCTTGAGAGCTGGTATTGGTGAGTAAGTGGTGTAAAGTGACCAACCACAGAGCTTTTCCTGAATTCTAAGTTGTGCTGGAGTACAAAATCCCGTCGTAGGATTGAGGCAAAGCGATTTAGTATTCTCACAAAATTGCTTCAAACATGTCTCCTTGGGAGGTTTGTTAAGACTTGTACAGCGTAATTCTTTTTGAAAATTCATATCAACAAAGGAGATTGCGACCTCGATTATGGACTTAGATAGGCCTACACGAAGTTTGTAATTTAAAAGCAAAAATTGGTTCGATTTTCACTTCAAAATTAAATTAAATGACTTCTATCTTCGCCAAGCCTAGTTGTACTTAATTTTACTACGGTCTCGCATTTTATTACGCCCGCTAGCAAAACTAGCGGCAGAATTTTTCCCCGTGACAAACTCTCACATATGAAAACACGTTTTCTTTTTAATATGTAGCATAGTCTATCTCATATAAGTATTCCATATTTTGACAGTTCACTTCTGAGAAGTGTGTCTGTAAACAGGATTATACAGACTGCGTTCTTTTCCAGGAAACCAGGTAGGTTTAAAGCTCCAATAATGGAACAGCCAGGCACATTTCCCAGAACAGAAATGTCAAAATATGGAAAAGTTACATAAGACAAACTATAGAACAAACATAACTTTGAGGCGTCTCGATATACCCAGATCACGTGACTAAACAAAGCTACCGAGGTTGCCTGTATATTGAGTGACTTTAATGGGAGACAGGTGGTATCACTGCAGGAACCCTGATCTCCAGCGCATGGTTGGAGGCGCGTGTTATGTGAAAGCCTATCAAGGAGGGGTGATGGAGGGAGAATGATGAAGGAGAAGGGAGGGGGGAGTGACGATGAGAAGGGGGAAGGGGGCAACAGGTTGATCAGGTAATGGATTTCCCAGGTATAGGCAGGCTGGAGGGGAGAGCTGGCGTGCCGCACCTTGGGACCATTCGCCTCTATTGACTCCATTCGTACAAACCAATCATGCTTGTACCATGGCGCAAGATAAATACGCTATAATCTCATATTTTACACTTTTCTTCTCAGAATATTAAACAAGCCATATTGGATTATTTTATTTTCTGCTTTTTTAATAATCTGAGAAGAAAAGTGTAAAATGTGAGATTATAGCATAAATTCTATTTATCTTGCGCGATACTACAAGCAAATCGGTTGAACGCTTAATGTATATCTAGATCGCGATCAGTCACAAAAAACTAAGAATATAAAAAGTTATTTGACTGACTGTGGCCTAAATTTACATTAAGATTTCAACTTCGACGCTTTTACAACAGTGTAAGCCATCTTATCAAATGTTACACTTTTCTTCTTAGAATTAAAAAAAAGCGAATAAATAAAATAATCCAATATGGCGACTGATGTTCCACCTTAAAAGGTAGTTTGACCTTAGATTTTTTTTTCTTTTCAGTTTGAGGCACGGAAACGTTGAAGGCGATATGTCGAACATATATATCACTTTCGTCAAACACGTCATCGCCTCTAGGCGCGGAGTACTGAACTAACGTGCAGTGTTTTCGTAGAAAGTGTTTTTCAATGTGACTTCAAGTGATGGTCCTATTGTTTTGTTTGCGGTAAAGTGCAATGCAGGTTTCTATGACTTCGTTTTACGATCACGGTTGATATTTTCTCTGCTACAGCAACGTGAAAAAAGTCATTCTTCGCACTTTTGAGGAGCTTGTTATGCATATTTTAAACTAGCGGACGGTATTTTTAAAATCACAGTTTGAAGTGTGTCTTCTTTTCGTGGATAGAAGCATTGGAAACATTTTAAATAGTTAAACAAGAAAAAAAATACTTTCCGTAACACGTTTCAGTACGTCCCACTATATATAGAACTATATATACTATATATATATATATATAGAACTATATAACCGGATATATAGAACTATATATCCGGTATAGTAACGTGGCCGGAAATGTCGCCCTATGTACAGGAAAGTTTCGCGAATACAATGACCAGCATGTTAGAATCAATTATCCTATGTATACTCAAGCCCCGACCATAATATAAGTCCACAAGCTGCTACTAAGTGGAACAGTAGACAACGAACGAATAGACGGGGCTTAAGTATGCATAGGACAACGGATTTCTGCCTGCAGGTTATTGAATTTACAAAATTGTCCTGTCCCTAGCCATAAGGAACACATTGGAGCAAACAAAATTACGGTGTAAGACGAAGTGAACATATTGTTTTCTTCAAATAACTATAGGGAACGCTGAGGCCCTGGGTTTAGGTGCCTGGCGTCCTGGGCAGATTAAATTTTACCCCCTTCCCCCACACAAAAATCATGCAAAAAATTTATAAAATCGTTGTTGTGCTTCATATCTCTTAAGATGGGCGTAGTTTATCAAGTAAACATTTTTATGTAAAGTAAAGAAAAAATCTTCTTACGAGTTGCGCCCCTTCCATATTGCCTCCCGGGGCACAAGGAACCACGGTGGCCGAATGTTCCAACCATTCGCCACCCACCAAGGCGATCCGCGTTCGATTCCCGGCGGGATCGGTCTCCGGATTTTCGGATATTTACGCGTGTGGGAATCGTGTCGGACGATTCCGTTGGTCGGTGGGTTTTCTCGGGGATCTCCCATTTCCCCCGTCCTTTCATTCTGGTGCAGCTTCATACTCACCTCATGTCACCCTCGATGTTAAGCGCTGACCAAAATATCTCTCACTCAAGCAGACAGCAGCTGCTCATTGGTTGCTGCTTAGGTGCTTTATTATTATTGGCTCAGAATCCTTCAGGAGTTGTCAAACAGATCAAGATACAATTGCGAAAGTGACACGTACGTTTGCTTGTTTGAATTTCATGTTGTACCTAAAAGATAACGCGAATTTTCCTTGTTCCTATTTATTTCGGGAAAAATTTCCTGTTTTGCATGCCCATTCGTAATCGGTAGAGACATGCAAAATTCGCGTTATTTTCTGACAGCTGACTAGACTACAAGTGATTATAGACTCGTACGACGTCTCCCGCTGGCCGATATTGTCGTGACTTGCTGCGGAGAATGCTTACACGGTAGAGAGGCCAATCTCTGTAAAACGTAAATGACAATACATAAAAGTTCGTGGCCAATTGAATCGCAGATTATGCTCTGTTATGTAAAGGAAAGTGAAGTTTAGTTTGCTTCCAAATGATAACGCGAATTTTGCATGTCTCTAGTAATCGGTAGGGCTAGGAATATTTCGCGAGTTCAACGACCAACACGCTAGAATCCGTTATCCTGTGTATACCCATGTCCATTACCTGCTACTCATTCAGACAGCAGACAATGAACTAATAGACAGGGCTTGAGTATGCATAGGCCATTTGAATTTTTGCATGCTGGTCATTGAACTCGCGAATTTTTCCTAGCCCTAATAATGTGTAGAGACACTGGTAAATCGCGGGAAAAGTTGATTGTTTGCTAGGCTCCAACATGCTATGTATAACACTAATGGTTTTGCACCTATATTAGCTATAGTGGAAAATTTCGCAAATTCGATGGCCTGTAGGCTAGAATCCATTGTAATGTGCATATTCAAGCCCCGACTAATTGTCCACTAGCTGCTGCTCAGTGGAACAGCAGACAATGAACGAATAGACGGGGCTTAAGTATGCATATTATAATGGATTCTAGCCGTGTTTTACATAAAAGCGTAGCGGGCTGAGCAATGCATGACTGGAGGAAAAAAGCGAATCACAAATATTTATTAGCGGCGGAACAAGGTTATCATTGACCAATCCGATTTAACATGAAAATTACTAAAGAAGAACATTAATCAATCAAGAACATGATATATTGAAGCCCGCGATCAAACAATGTCGCTAACCATTACGTGTACATTTTTACTCTAGCTCGTCTTTCTTACTAACTTTATTTCTCACATTTATGGATGAAACGTCACACAGAGAAGAACACAACTGGAGTGGAACAAATAAAGCTATGCGTACTAATTTTTGGTGAAAACAATTGTGCACCAATTTGTGTCAAGGTCTCGTATGTACATCTGCGGTTCTGTTTCGTGGTCAGTGATTGGATGTTTTAAATGCTCAGCATATTGGGGATATTCCCACAAAATCACAGACGTATGTTGTCGTTGTAACCTTATTTTAAATGGCACAGACAAATGAGCGACGCCTCCGCACAAATTAATGCTATAGGCTGTTCAAGATAAACTGAGCACTGCTTACAATTTTCTGTGAGCTATTATGCCTCCATCTATACTATTTTAAGTACGAAAACTTCCTTGTAACTAAAAACTAGTGTACATTTTTCAGAACTCTCAAAACTTTTCTTCTTTTGCTCCAATCAATACTTTTTTTTTTTAATTATTATAAGTGTTTCGTAGTGCTCACTTTCATGTGAACCGCCTATACCCAATAACCATGAAGCAAAGCTGCAGATGTGTACGTAACACTAAAACAGGTCGGTGCAGAATTCTTTTCGACAAAAATCGCTGGCTCTAGATATAAATCCCTTCCCTTATCAGCTTCTGTTATTTTGTTACATACTGCAGTGAAGAGGGGGTGATTTCCGCTGTCGTCCACTCTCTTTGGATCTATCATTGGAGCAGAACTTCCTTATACCCGGCAACACAGCGTGCAGAAGTTATATCTGGCAACACGGCACACAGCGGTGCCACCCCACGACGCGGTTGAGTTGAGCTCTGAGATTCGACGCGTCCGATAACGACGCCTTGAAGGCAGTTGCTTCTGACAGTCACGTCTGAGTTAATTACACCTTAACAACGTACGATATGATGTCACGTAATGTCGGCTTGTTTACTTTTCTGCTACATTACTGCAGTGGCGGCTCTTCACACGCACGGAAGTTCCCTGTCAGATGAGCAGCTGCACTTTCACACTCCTTGCTGTTCAGTTGACCGACAAACAAACAAGGAAAATTTCAACTCTTGGCCACGGTAAGGTTAATTCTAATATAGACCGTTCACGATGAAGTGAGTACTGCATACAGTTTTCAATCAGTCTTTCTCCAGCTTCACAATGTGGGCCGGGTTGCGAGGTTCATGTCCTGCACGCTAGATGTCTCACCTCTCTACTTACCTTGCCTTTGAACAATAATTTCTATATCCGTGTTTGTTTATATATTTTATATAATTACTACTTTTGGGCGAGTTAGAGTATCAGAAGTGACGTAGCTATTAAGATAGATCTTAAAGCGCATTGCCACTAGTGAGTGAGTGAGAGGTTTCGGTCATCGCTTAACATCGAGGTCTTCAGAACTGGTGAGGAGTGGCATGACGTGAGAATGGATCAGCGCTGGAATGAAAAGATGGGAGATCCCCGAGAAAACTCACTGACCCACGGCACGATTCCCACGTGCGAATATCCGGATCGCCTGCGGTGGGAGGCGAGAGGCCACCGCGGAACCCCGCATCACCACGAGCCCAGCGCTGAAATAGCGGGCCGGATTCCCGCCGATACATTCTTTCTATGGGACTTCAAGCGTTGCCAGTTTGATTTTATTTGTGGAAAGTCTGTAGCGAAGTTCATATACATCCTGCTATTGCAATTTACAGAACGGCAGTTTGAAATGGTCGTGTTTAGCCACGTTGAATGGCCTAGAAACCGTGTTTGTAATGAACATGCAATCTTCCGACATTGTCCGAAGTGTTTTCTTTTCGTATGTTGACACAATGGGTGCATGTAGAATAGATTCGTAAAAAATACGAACACACTACAACGCATTATAAGCGCGTGCTAGAGGGTCCTCTTAAGACCTCAACATTTCAAAGGCCCTAGCACTCGTTAACACATTAATATTTTTTTTAAAATGAAAATCTAAGCAAAGTGCACGATATAAAACACATATTCTTTTGTCTCATTCACACTGCTATGCCTGCGACTTCAACCTCAATAATTTCATTACCATTCTAATAACAATCAAAGTAGTTATGCTATGCAATACAATTATAAAATACTAAGGGAATTGCAAAAACTATGATTACTTACACAACAAAGATCACCGAAAATTTTACGGAAAGGTAATGCGTGTAAAAAAATATTACCTAGGTGAAGAAATATGGGCAATGAGTAACAAAATATGCATTTCTCAAAAGAATTCTCAACTAGTGATGACGAATAGTAAATTTATATTATTGAAGCTTTCGTAACTGTATTTTGAAAACAATGAATTATATGCAGTGTGTTTATTAGAAACACAGCACATATATTATAGATTAAAAAGAGGAAAAAAATATTACAGTTAGAGGTAAAATTGTATGTGTAATCAGGGACAAGTGTACGCCTCGAGCAATGCGAGGTAACAGCTGTACGCGAGGATTACTGTAACGCTTAAAGCACTTACGCCTCGGGAATACATACGTAATTACATTTATTCCTAATTAAATACGACCAGAAAGATATATTGGTTCGAAAGAGCTATTTTCAAACCTGTTACACTGAACAATATTTTTTTATATTGATGACACATTTAAATTACTTTGTCGGAAGCTAAGTGTAAAGACTGAATTACAATGTACCAAGCATTTATTCAGTTTCAAACTCAACAGTTAGCCAGCATGTACTTCAGTCTGGGAAGCTACTATCGCACACAGTGATACATACTCAAGACAAATTTTAATATTAATAAAAATAGGATCAGCTGGTATAACTTTTGCTTAATACTTATACTGTGTAAAATGTCTGGCCAATCAGAAGCCCTGAAATCTATACTACGTTGCCTCACGAGAGACTAAATTAACAGAGAGTAAAAATATTGAACTTCGTTGTACAGTAAAACGTCCATTATATCTTTAATTATGACGAGAGGAAGCGTTGCAGTTAATTGAAGTGACATAACTACCATTGCGGATAGAGCCACGCTCTTTAATTTCTATTGTTTTCGCAATAATTATTTTTTTAAGCTTAAAGGAGAGAAGATTTAAAAAAAAATCTGTCTGGCAGTTTTGTTTAAAATTGTTCTTGCAATGATAGCTAATTTTTTTCAAAGCAAGAAATTAGGTATATGGCTTCGACTAAAAATTCAGTTAACCAGAATTTCGCTAATTAGATAATTAGCTGAAACCACAGTATAAACTGCCTTGAAAAAAAATCAGCCAACATAGAGAAAACGATTTCAAACAAACTGCTGGACAGATATTTGATATATGCTCTCGTTTAAATGTAAAAAAAATTAATATAGCTAAAAATGTAGAAACTGGAGAACATGGCAATTCCATAGTTATGTTTCAAAAGTTAACAGTAAGTTTAATTAATTTTTCAACATATTGCCTACTACATCAACACAAATTTCTTAGCAAAAACAACAGGCACATCTCTGTTTATTACTAAGCTTATTACCTGTGTAACAAGCCCTTGTTACTTGTGTTTGTGTTTACGATGTTCTTATCACAATAACTATGTTAAGAGCCTGCAAGGTATATATTTTTTCATATCGATACAATAAACTCAAAACCTTTTTATGGAATGAATGCTTTCAAAAATTTCACAGCTTAGAGCAGTCACACGATGTAGTTTACAATTCTATGAAGGTAGGCGTTCTGGAAACTAATGCGCAGTTCACGGGACAAGAAAGATTATTTTTCCTTATTTTCGTTACAAAATTGGTTGTATTTACTTGAACAAATACCAGAAAAATAAAATTGAGGTTAATTGCTACCAAAAAAAGCTACAAATTAAGATAAATTTGTTACAAAACCATGTAGGGATACTTCAACATGAAAATTATGTTTCTTGAAAATTATGCATTTTCAAAATGAATATATAACTACCATAGTTAATTTAATGTTAATTGTAGCCTGAGTTTTAGTGGACGTCTTAAAACATTACAAAAGATCACGGGAACTATTTCCTGGCTCAGTCTTAATGTAACGCGGCCAACATACCAACGAGCACTGCCTCGTCTGTATATCTGCCGCCAGCTCACAAGAGACTAGACAGTTTTACACGTCGGCCGTAAATTCCTAGCGCGACTGCCGCCAGAAACACTAAAAGCCACAACGGTAAACGTACCGGACGCATAACGACGACGAGAACGGCAGTAGGAATCGCACCTGGCAGGGCTTTGTTAGCGAATAAAACACGTTTATTGGTCGATTTTTGTCGCGGGAGCATTACGGGGCTCTTAGAAATTCTCCTCGCGGCTTGAGTGTTGGCGTCGGTTCTGGCTGGCTTCCAAACACAACAAGCGGTCCAGAGAAGTGGACGCGCGGCTTCTCGCTTGTAATGGTCCATTCCGTCCTTTTATCCCCCCCCCCTTACTTTCCAACCTAATGTATTCCTCAGTCTAATAAAACCCTGCGTCACGTGGCCGAGTGGTTAAGGGTCCCGGGGTTCGATTCCCGGCCAGGGAGGTGACATTTACAGTCACTTCCTCGGGTTCAGGACTGGGTGTTTGTGTACGTCTTGTCTGTCTGCCACACGCCAACGTCCAATTACGTCACTTACACGAAGCAAAAAGTCACTGGGGTTTCTATGACATAGACTCACTTAAAGGGGGGAATGTTTGGTGCAGTGGCGGGGCGATAACCTTGCCATTGTATCAAACATTTTGTAAAAAATAAAAAAAATTTAATTTAAATATAAAAAAAAAATCAAATTAAAAAAAAAGTGGTTAGACCACTCGCCTCCCACCAAGGCGATCCGGGTTCGATTCCCGGCGGGGTCGGTCCTAAGATTTTCACAGGAATCAGGCCGGACGATGCCGCTGGTCGGCGGGTTTTCTCGGGGATCTCCCGTTTCTCCCTCCCCTTCATTCCGGCGCTGCTCCGTACTCACATAATGTCACCCCTCACCAGTGCTGAAGACCTCGATGTTAAGCGCTGACCAATATCTCTCACTCAGTCCCTCAAATAAAACCCCTCCAAGCCTCGGTGTTCGATCGTTACGGTATACTAAGACCGTTTTCCAACTGACACTGTTTGTTTACACAATGGTCTCGTTGATGCACTAAATCTGTGACGTATTTTGAGGTTTCGCGTTTCGTAAACTACCGACGGTTACAAACTATCAATTACCAAATGCAAAACCTCAAATCGCCACCATATTGTATTAAGAAGCAAAATAGATAGCCTATAGTTCTTTTTAAATTGTGTTAAACTTCTTTCACATTCCTTGCTTAGCATTCGCAAATGAGGCCTACCGTAATATTCTGTTCTATAACCAACATACCGTCATAACGCGCAACATCAAAACAATAACATTCCCCAGCTTCGACAGTGAGACATCAGGCAACAGGGCAAACAGTCAATAACTGACAGTCGAGTTGTTCCTATTGGAAGCAACGCAGAACCCCAAGTGCTGCCTCCGAAGTGAGTTGGAACACGCCTAACTGTAGGTTGTCACGCATGTTTCAGCTACTTCTGCCCGCGATATCAGAATTACTTGTGGTTTGAATTGTTTCGTTGTTTAGGACACGTATAAAAAAAAATATATATAGTAAAATACGTTACCTTTATATTGATAACATCCTGCCATTATTCACGACGAAACTGTTCAAATATAGGTCTTTTAAATTACATATATTTGTTTTCTCAACTTTTCAGTGCCATCAATACTGACGTGCAAATTTCGTGTAATTACTGGGAGCATTTTTGAAATTAGCTTGTTTTAAAGACTGGGTATTAACATATTAAAACTTATTTTAAAAAATATAGTTTTCTGCATTTATGGATTTTGTGAATTCAAGCATTTATTTTTCTAGAAAGCGTTTTTAATTTTTACTTAAATGAAATATTACTGACTAGTGCTGTATAAATAGGCGTCCGCTAATGTATCCACTCGACAAAAATGTTCCATGGAATTAATAATGAGTAGTCTAGAATTGATCGACGATTAAGTATTCCAGTCGTTCACTTGACATCTTGAATAAGTCATTTTTAGAACTCTTGAGGAGCTTGGTAATAATGTTACTAATTAGCGGATAGCGTTTTAAAACCATAGGGGCACAGATTGAAGTGTGTCTTCTTTTCGTAGATAAACGCATTTGAAACTTTTTTGATAGTTACACAAAAAAAAAATACTTTTCGCGCCGCGCTGACGCGCCGGGTCCACTAACTCTTAACGGACATTTTTCAAACGGACGCTGCTAGTTCTTGGGCGTCCTACAACACGTAATGTTGCTCTGCAACACGTGTTGTGTGCAGCTTCTTCCCTACATCTGGCAACACTGCCTTGCTTCCTCGTCCTCCTTCTTTTCCTCACCGGCGTAGCTTTGCGAGGCTTTGATCTTATCGCGTGTCAACTGTCACAGCGCATTAGCAGCCGGGGATACACATAACCTTTATTTTCGGTCTCTGATCTTGAAGTTTTGTCATACTCCAATGTGAGTTTATAGTGTTACGTGTTTAGCTAAGGGGGACTGATCCCAGTCAGATCGGTTTTACGGTTTTTCTCATAAATCAAGGAATGTACACATTGTTTTACTTTTTTCACGCTGACAAGGCATAGTTTATTGATTCATTCACTTTTTGGAATCCATATGGCATTGTTTCTGTTAATGTTGCGGCCTATGTAGTCGCTTCCGTAAATAAAGCAATTTTTCCTTTTCAGCTGTTTCCCATTGCAAAATAATGTATATATTATGGTTCCAGAAATTACAGAAAATCGATTAAGTTTGTATCTATGCCTTGTGGTGACAAAAATTTTGATACATCGACTGGAACAGAAGTTATCGAGAAAAAAAAAACAGATAAATCCAAAGTGGTAGGGATCAATACCCCTTAAGCTCGTGGGAACTGTAGTAAGATGAACGCAATAACACAAAGTATTACACAAGAGTTCACCTGAGTGTACTTCATTCTGACTAGCTACAGTAGATAGATGTGCTCATACACAAGGCTAATTTGTTTAATACTTATAATATGTGTATAAGGTTTGACCAATCATAAGCCCTGAAAGCAGCAACTTACTACGTTGTCGCACAATAGACTAAATCACGAGAAAATAATACGTTTGTTATTTGCTTGGTTGTACAGGATAAAGAATGCCGTGCATTTGGTTATGTAACAAGATACCGCTTTAGTGTTTAAAGGGACATAATCGCCACAGGTAGAAAAGAAAATACTCCTGTGTGAATAACCTTCAGTTGCATTTAAAAACGATAGAAAATTTCATAAAAATGTAAACATTAGTTTTCTTTAATTTTTCTGTTTGTGACGCCTGCTGTAACAACACAAATTTCTTAAAAAAAAAAAAAAAAAACAGCCGAATTTTCTACGTCTTATTTCTAAACTTATTACCCTTCTATGCACTTGCATTTATGTTTACGATATTACTATCACAAAAACTATGTGCCTGTAAAGCTAATATTCACTGTTCCTTTAGCTTTATACTTCACACGTCTTCGTAATTTGCTCACAAAAGAGTAACTATAAGAAGTAATTATTTCTTCAGCTAGCAAGAAGCACGGTTATTACATTGAGGATGGAACTAGTGGTAGTCAATAATGAATACGACAGATAAGTATACACATTGTTAAAACAAACAAAAAAAATGTAAATTGAAAATAGTTCTGTAATGTTCGTGTATGTTAGGCCTATATGTTGAATTGTGGCTTATAACGCTTTACAGGATAAAGTAAGCCCTTTGGCGTCTTATCGAGAGTAAAAATAAAAATTTAGTTTACAGCTACCCCAGAAGATAAATTTGAAATAAGACGAAATCTACGCAATGTGTTTATTTCCTACAGTATTATATATACCTTACATTTAAATGAGATTGAATTCTACGAATTTAATGAAAGAAAAAATAACAAGGGTTTCAAAATGCTTACCTGCATGATGGGTCGCATCATGTCTCTCGCCCTCCCTGCTTCTTTCCACACATTTGCGTTTTAGAATCAGAATTGCATTTGTAAATTTGTTGGGGAAAACGTAGACGATCACACCCAAAGTGCCAAACCTCATTCACGGCAACAGAGTAACTTTTTTGTGCCTTTACTTCCCCGTCCCCCCTCACCAATCTCTTCACTAGTAGTATAATTGAATTTAAGGGGTCCGCCTACATAGCGCCTAAGCGGCTGTTTGACCTCATGGACGTGGAGTTTCCCCCCACAAAAGTGGGACTGGGTCAACCCCTGTTGTGGAGGAGGTTGTCTCTCTCTCTCTCTCTGTTGTCCTCTCGGCTCAGTCTCGCGAATCCTTCAATTTTCCACAACACTGGCTGCATATTTGCGCAGGACGCATATTACAAGAACAAGATTTCCTCACAATGTTCAGTTGTTGCAAGGTACAAACAGTCACGGGATCGAAAGCTAAAGGATAGATCTACTAAGGTTAAATGGTTTTAAGTAAAAATAACAAACAATTACGGCATTACACAAGTCGGAAAAGGATCTAATTTGGAATGTTAAGGCCGTGTTTTCTATTTACTTAAGAAACTGATAGAACTGAAACAATTTACCCTTAGTGTGAGGTACCTTATTATATTTTATATGTCAAACACACAATCTCACGACTAATATTTTCTGTGAAAAAACGATTCTCCTGAACCTCTACATCACAATTTTCATGGCAGCTAGGCGGGCCCCTTAAGCGGTTTCGCGTAAAAAAGAATACGCGTGAAACCATATATGCACCAGTCCAAGACTCCTCTTAGCATCGAGGTCTTTAGCGCTGGTGAGTGGTGAAGTGGTGTGAGTACGGAGCAGCGCAGGAATGAAGGAGCGGGGGAAACGGGAGATCCCCGAGAAAACCAGCCGACCAGCGGCATCGTCCGGCCTGATTCCTGTGAAAATCCGCGGACCGACCCCGCCAGGAATCGAACTAGGATCACCCAGGGGGAAGCTGAGTGCTCTAGTCACTGCCCCAACTGCGGCTCTGGGCGGACACTAGGGCAAAATGTCAGCTTGAGGTGTTTGAACAGCAACGCGAGAAAAGTTTTCAAATTTGTGCCAAGTCACGAGACCCTGCATACCTCGCAGACATAACCTGCTGATGGAGCAAGCGTGTTCACGTGACATAAGTAACCCAGTTAACCCCGCAGGTTACTGTAACCGCCTTGAGAACTGGTCACAAGTTGCGCCGCTGATAAATCCGAGCTGGCGCGGGCCGACGCCTCGCAGGGAGCTGACTAATAGAGCCTTAATTAAGGCGCGGGCTGGGCGCTTAGTTGCCATCACGCTCCCTGGACGCGATCACGCGACCTTGCAAGTCGCCGCATAGACACGCGATCAACCTGCTGCGAGAACAAGCACTTGTTGTCCACTGGTCTGCAGTATTACACCACAAACATTTACAAAACAAATTTTTAAACCTACCTTGTGGGAACCTTGGTGAGACCAAGGAGAACGAATCGAAGCGCGTCATTTGGCAAAAATTCCATTTGTCCTAAAATTTGAATATGGTTCTACAGTCACCTGGCCTAAAAATCATTTGCCCTAACCGTCACTTGGCCTGAAAGTCACTTGACCTAAAAGTCATTTGCCCTAAAGGTCACTTGGACTAAACGTCACTTGGTCTAAACGTCGCATTGCCTAAACGTCACTTGACCTTAACGTCACTTGGCCTAAAAGTCAGTTAGCCTAAAAGACACTTGACCTAATAGACATTTGGCCTAAAACTATTTTAGGCCATATGACTTTAGGTCAAATGGAGTGTACCCGAACGAATTACACGTTAAATTGTATTGGATGTATCTCAGTGCCTGTCGATCCAACGTACATACATACCATCACTCACTTTTTCTGTTCATCCTGGTACGGGGCCCACTTTGGTATAGGGCATAGGTTTCCTAGGCAGTTTTTATACAATACCCTAAAAACTGAGCACATTAGTATTTTCGTTAAAAAAAACTTGAAAACCACAAACAGATATAACTAGGCTATACATCAACCACCCAGTTCAAAAGGGAAACAACTCAAATATCACTCTTTTGAGTAAAATGGATTAGAAATATTCGTGTTTCGTTGAGAACATTTTGTAACTGTCGAATTTAATAGATTTTTATTTAGCGCGACAGGGATATTTAAGTTGGTTAAAAGTTTAAAGTCCACTTATTGCTAATATTATCACTGTTGAGGTAAAATAAAATAATTGCCAAATTAAGTGTTGTTTTATAAGAGTACGTGGATTTATGTGTTGATTTTTATCCAATACTGTAGATGGTGCTTTTGTCTATATATAGGTGTACTTAACTAACATTTGTGTTAAGAAAATTTGAACCGCTAATATGCATATAATTAATTTTTTTTTCAACGTGACTTAATCCTGCTAGGGCGAGTAAGTAGGTTTTAAGCACCGCTAACGACTGTTAACAGTAGGGTTTTTTTTGGGCCGTAATTAAACGACAACTTTAAGGAGCAATTAATTTGTTCAACTGAGTGATGCTACCAAAACTAATATCTACAAGGTGAAGAATATTCAGTGAAAAAATTCATCTCTATGTTTGTTTCCGCCATGCAACCTAAACCACAAAAGTCAACGGCTGAAACATCCCACCACGTCAGAGCAAACGCTAATTCGAGCCCACCTCGACAAAAAATTTTGCACTAAACTTCATGATTAATTTTTTCATAATTTCTCTCACACGACCAACGACGTTCCTTGTTATTTTACCACCTCCCCCCCCCCCTCATTTTCCGACACCTCTCTACTTCCACGTCTCGGTTCTCTTCTTTTGTCGGGGCTCGACTCGCGGCAGTAAACAACGACGCGGTCATGATGAATAACACGACCGAGTTAAACGACGGGGCAAGTTTTCAACCAGGGGTTGGGAGGTGGGGCTTCCCACGGCGCGCGTGACCGACCATGTAAACATTTCCAAACATTTTGTTTCGCCGCGTCAGGAGGTCGCGGCGTAAACACCTTGGTGAACAAGAGACAAGAAAATAAATGCATTGCTAGAGAAGGGAGCGGCGAAGAGAGACAGGGAGAGAAAGAGAAACTATGGGAGGGGCGTCGCCTCGGGTGCCTGTTCACCTCCAGTTTCCCCTCGCCCCTGTTCCACCATTCTTCATTTTAACTCGTCTATGATGCGGCTGGGATGATTATTTGTCACGGCAACCCGCCTCACATAGTCTTCACTGTCTCTTTCTCTCTCGCCTCTTTTTTACCGTAATGCGCGTGCACGGAAAGAGAGAATGAGAGAGATCGACGCGGATCTCCGAGGTACAGTCCACTTCATAAATCACGCCGCGCACACATACAAACAAGTAAAGGAGGCAGAGGAGTGGGTTGAAGTTCCAGAGATTGAGGGGGGAGGAGGGGGACGGTAAAATCGCAGTCGAGGCGGACGGATTTTCCAGAAATGAATACCAGAAGATCTGTTCTTCAGCCCGCCTGGCTCTCTCGCACGAGGAGAGGAGGGGAAAGTGGAGAGACGCAGGCAATTTGAAATGAAAAGAGTTGGGGAAAGAAGGAAACGGGCGATGGTTGGGTTGGGGGTGGGGAATAAAGGCGGATAGGGGAGCGAGGTAAAACCCCCTGAAGGGATGAGAGGAAAAAGGGAAGGGGATAAAAAAGAGTGACGGAGTTATATGTTCGTGAGGGCTGAGCTGCTTCTCCCGGGGTTAGTGAGGTGGGGTGATATTCGGAGGGTGGGACGGGAGGCGAGCGATGTTCGAAATTTGAAAGATCGCCAGAGCCCGGGGGCGAAGAGGATTCTGATATCGCGGGAGGAAAAAGAAGTTAAAGCTCTCGCTTCGACGATCACTTGCCCGATTTAAAAGGCAGGCTATGTGCCGTTTAGAAACGCACACTACATATCTTAACACTAAGCTAGTGTTTATGTAATACGAATATGCGGGTTTACGAACATACTCCATTGCTTATGATTCGTTGACGAAACCTGTATAACGATTATCATGCAAGACACAGAGGCAACAGCAGGACAATTCAATATATAAAAAAGTATTGATGTACTTGATGCAGAAGAATCTAAAGGAGAGTTTTATTAATAATGAAATTCCAAATTGCAATTTCAGTCAAACTGCGAAAAACAGAGAGATATCAACATAAAAACAAACAATGAACGTTAAATTAATATATAAATCAACACGAACGACAGTGAACAACACAGAAATGAATATACAACTGACAACTCAGGTTTCAATCAGTTTCAGGAATTGACATATAGACTATTCCTGTCTTCAGGTTTGAAAAACAACTGGACGGATACACCACGATATAAATTCAAATATCTTATAGTGTTTATATGCTAGTCATATTGAACGTAACCGCCTCTGAAAGGTAACCGCCTCTGAAGGTACTCTCAGTAGGCATGATAACAAAATAATATACTTAAATTTCACCTCATTTCAGTATTTATAAAGCAGTGTAATGTATAATGTATGTATACAGATACATTTTTCAAGACTCAGCTGTAGGTAAATAAATGGCTACCGTGCGATCATAATCGATTCTAAAAATATTTTGCAAAACCCGCCACAATTGATTATTCTTTGTCTGTTTTCTCTCGCACTACATACGTCGTTACTTTGTATATTTAGCCCAGAGCAGCCAGATGAAAAGTGTTGAGCTGTTCTGTTAAGCACTGACCAAAATATCTTCACATACACGATGACACGGTATTAACTAGAAGTTGCCGTATGGTAAGTTCAAATTTTTATACATATACATTTTGGCAAACAGCCCAGAAAGCCATATAAATTTAGTACTTTGCAGTTATTTAAAATAAATGGAACTAATGTGACAGTTATGGTCTGCCACCTGAAGAGAGCGCGGCAAATAAGTTTAACACTAAAACGTTTATTCAAAATTACATATTTCTTAAAGTCAATATAAAAAACCTAGAACTGTTACAGATAAACTTTTTAGCCTCTTTTCAGAGAAAAAGGCTTGATGCGTGTCTGATTTTTTTTATTATGACCATGGCTAACCTGAAAAAAATATTTATTCATTTAAATAACAAAAGTTGTTTTCTAGAATTTTTAATTTTTTCATTTTGCGAAAATAATTTCGCACCAGTTGGTTTTATTGCCTCACGTGTACATCTGCAGATCTGATTCATGGTATTTGGATAGAATGAGTTTGTGCAGATGCGTCGCTCATTATCCAATTAGAATAAGGTTACAATGACGTCATACGTCTGTGATTTGCGGGTAGAATAGCTAGATGCTGACAGTTAAAAACATCCATCACAGACCGTGAATCAGAGCTGTAGATGGATGTGGTGCAAAGTCATGCAGTCAAACAGATAGGAACGAAATTCCTTTAACGAAAAATCAGTGGCTCTATTTACAGGGCAAAAATGCTGTGTGATAACTATTGGTTACAGCGCGCTACAATCAACTTGAAAACGACTAGCTGTTAACACTCTGTGGCCTAGAGACGTTCTTCGGATTTTTGTCTGTACCTGCGTCGCACTACCCCACGACGTGAATTCAACAAGACATCAACAAAAATAGCTGTTCGATTCAAAATCAAATACTTTCTTCAAACAGCAAAACTGTTATCTTTTCATGAAGTAAGCGTTTCTGAAGAACGGTTTTTAATTTGACAGTGTAACTAGTTTAGAGCCTTTTCGCGCCAGCACTGCGACACTTTGTTTCTCTGGTCGGCGTTAAAGACTGGAATGACTGTCGCTTAAATGTTCGGATCAAAGAGGTCTTTCCTCATTGGAGTAGGGAAGAGCGAAGGGGAATCATCCGTGTCAGATAAAAGCTGGAAAACCCACTTCACTAGCGGAAAAGAGGGTCGCGAATAGTGGATGGGAGCTGCCAGAAACGCGAGAGGATATAGGGTACTTGCCCCGTTTTTCCACGCGTGCACGCCGGCGACTGGAAACAGGAAGAGACGGATTGGAGATGAAAGATCCGGTGGGCGGAAGCTGCTGAGGGGGAGGGGGGATGAGCAGCTACGAGGATGATGGAGAAGAGGACGAGGGAGGGAGGGGAGGAGGGAAAGAAGGATAGCAGACAGGCAACCTGATGTTATTTGAGCATCAAGACGTGACTCAGAGCTTTTTTACCATCCCACATGTCTTTGTGCTGCGCTCGCTTGTTACAGGGGCAAACTCCATCCTCCCTTCCCTCTTACCGCTATAACCATCCCTTCCCCTCGCAGTACCACTCATATACCGCACGATTCATCCCGGGCATCCCACACACTTCACGTCGAGACACAAGCAGCGGTCTCGCGCGCCAACGCAGCTTCCCTCCTCATCCCCCACACAGCTCCGCTCTACACAGATACATGTTATATTGGTCGTTTAGACAAAGAAAGAAGTGACGTTGCTGCCTAGGCTGGCTTCAACTGTGAGTAGCCCCGCATTCAAGTCTCCCTCATACACTCGACCGTGAAGAGAAGAGAGACACGTTACAGACACACGCGAAATAGACAGAAAGCAGTGTTTCCCGGTCATAAACTTACTAAACTCTTAAGAGTTAGTATAGTCACCATCTCGAATTGTTGTATTTTGTCATAACTTTTCTTCTGGGTAAATTTCCGTAACTTTAACTTTACTACAGAATAGAATACATGTTAATAGATCATAAATCTTGATTTTCCGTTACTGTTGTTACAGATGGAATTGCAGTTAAAAAAGTATAGATCGTTCGGGATAAAGTGAGCACTAAAAATTTGACCTTTGAAAGATATCACTAGCAGTTACTGCATGTAATTCAACACTAAATACAGTTCCCTTACTGTTTGTATGGTTGGCAGCGAAGTTACAATATATAGTTCCGTGTATTTTCGTATTTAAATACAACAACACTGAAACAAAATGAACCTAAATAGACATACTTGTATGTTATGTAATATGTAAACATTTTTTTTTATAAAATTATATTGGTTCCTACCGACTGCGCAATTTATCTTACTTGCGCAAACATTAAGTGACGTGTCCAGAGAGGTTAGACATTTGCCGTCGTTAGCCGTTACCCGCGGAAATATACGAATTGCCTGAAAACAGAACTTTAGCTGGGCTTTTCTTAGTGCTCACTTCATCCCGAACCGCCTATAGCAAGAATTTTGCAACCGCAATTCGGACTGTGATTACAGTAACGGAAAATAAAGATTTATGGTGTCTAAATTTCTATTAAAAAATGTTCTATTCTGCAGTTAAGTTAATGTTCCATGGATTTAACCAGAATAAAGGTTATGACACAAAATACAAAAATTTAAGTTGTTGACTATCACTCACTCTTAAGATAAGTTCTCCAGGAGAAGATGGGCGCCAGTTGAGCATCTCGTACATAGAAGCGATTAAGCAAGTCGTGAACTAGTAATAATTAGGGCCACGATTTTGTCGCGAAAAGATTTTTGCCCCACTTTGTTTCAGTGTCTCACGTGCACATCGGCAGTTTTGCTTCATGTTTACTGGCAGCGTGTCTTTGTAGTGTAATAACACGCTAATTATATCTGTAACTATGTGTTACTATTACATGTGTCACAAGACAAAGGTTAATCTTTGCTTTGCTTTATGGGGATCTTTAGCCATTTTCACTATTTTTCTCTCTGTAATGATATACGACAGGACTAAAGTAAAACGTGGCGCCTACAGATAATATATATTTTTTTACATTTCTTGGAAGGAAAGTATGTTCCCAGAACAGTTATTTACGGACTCATACACATGCACACAAACATTTATTTTACAAAAAAAATAAACATTTTGTTACAGACTCATTTTATGGTGCTGCCTATCTATTGAGAGATCAAATAAAGGGCATCTTAAATTATATTCAGTGGTGTTCGCTCACGTTTCGTAATATCGCTATCGGACGAAATGCGTATGTTTAAATGTTTTTATGTTATTTATTTTGAATTTTCTCACAGTTTTCGGAGCATTAAGAAGGCTGCATAAAAGATGCTGTACTAATGTAGATCTTACCGAGTTGAACAAAAAAGTCAGTGACGATATATACGTACGTTCTAATATAATGTATCATGTAATTCCCTAATACATTGTCCGGCAGCTCGGTGTGTCGGGAAACAGCGCATCACGTCGGGAGTAGAACCGAATAGTACGGGTGATATAAAAAAACTTAAGAGTTAGTGGATTCTAGCTTTTTTTTTACGTTCGAGGCAGAGAAACGGGAAAGGCGATAAGTCGAATATAACACGCCCGTCAAACAGCTCATCGCCTCTAGGCGCGAAGAACTAAACTAGCGTGCTGTGTTTTCGTAGAAACCGTTTTTCAACGGGACTTCAAGCAGTTATTTGTGGAAAGTATGTGGTATAGTTCAACGCAGATTTGTATTATTTTGTTTTGCGACTACGGTTGATATTTTCTCAGCTACGGCAACGTAAGAAAAAAGTAATTTTTAGCAGTTTTGAGGGGCTTGGAAATCATATTTTTAATTTGCGGACGGAATTTTTCAAATCACAGGGACACGGTTTGAAGTGTGTCTTCTTTACGTGGATAGACGTGTTGGGAACAGTTTTAATAGTTACACAAGAATAAATTACTTTCCATATCACGCTACAGCATGGCTCACGCGCCGGAAACTCTGCTTTCGGAAGCTCAAGAAAGTAGGGAAGGTTTGTAAAAATTTCCGTTTAAGGGCTTGGGCCCGAGTTTCTCGGCTTACGAGACAATTATTATTTAAAATCCATACGAGAGTCGATAGCGTAAAATTGCTTCGTGACTTTTTTGCAAATTGGTTTTACTGTACATTGTAATTTTTCGAGACAAACTATATGATGAGTATAGCTAATTTATCAATTAAAAGGAAATCCCGTTAATTAACTAATTAGCAACTATTTTGCAGTCTTCTGATTTGACAAATTTAGAGTATGCAGTTTATATCAGTCGTAACAAAGTTACGAAGCGATTTTACGATTTTATTTATTTTTTATTTATGTTTTAAAAAATAATTGATCTTAAATGCGAAGATTCTCGGGCCCATGCCCTTAAGGCTCGGCATCAATCGCATTATTGTATTATTTTATTCTTCGCAGTAAATAAAGAACATAAAAAATTACCTTACTGATTGCGACCTAAATACGCGTTAAAAGTTTAACTGCGCGATATTCGTACTGTACCGCAAAGTTAATACAGTTGACGCTTTAATAGAATATTTCAAGTAGGGACCACGTGGGCATCCTGGCTCAACTGGGAGCAAAACCGGCCTAACCTGCATAAGCTTAACATGGCCGACCCCTCCCCTTGGTGGTGCTAGGGCTCTGATTGGCCTAGAGGGTCATTAGGGGGGCGTGGTCTTGGCTGGGATTGGTTGTTGGGGTCTTTTGGTACGAATAGCACCTAAGTGCCATGAGGCCT